>NQII01008087.1:0-40176 GCA_002778355.1 Clitarchus hookeri | reverse complement strand
CTCTTATTGCCGGTAAAGTTATAATGGACAGCTTACTCACCACTGCATTAGATATATACAAAGGAATCTGTAAGAAAATTTTAAATCTAATAATTTTAAACAAAATAATAATTCATAAAATAGTTTTCAAGTTTAGTCAACTCATTAGCATAGTGTGAGATTGTTAGCACCATTAAACATGCTTCAGGCCTGTAAAACATGGGGCATTAAGGTGGCCGCCTGGGTAAGCCGCCGAACTGTGTGCAAAGCTCCAGCAGATAATAAGTTTATTAAAAAATCGTCCAGCGTATCTGAGTGAGGTCTGCTTACGAATAGCATTTTAGAAATATTACGCGTCTGTATACGTTTTTCAGTTCCTTCATTTCTCTCTAAAGCATGATTTGTGATAGTGAAAATGGCTCAAACGGATTATTTCACAGTTATTTTTAGAAATGAACATTCCAATACAAATCATTAAAATAGGAATAGGGACATGCATCAAACCATTATTTTATAATTACGTCATAAAATGGTAGGGTATCCACTGAAAGTCTCGTAGAGGCGCGTTATGGACGGCAAGACTGCACGCCAGTTCAGTGCTTCGCGCGTAGATGCGATGTGAGAGTTGATGCGCATGTCTCGGTCACCCCTAGCGCTCCCACGCTTTTAGGCCAGAAGTGCAAAATCCCTTCAACCAGACAACCAGGCAACCTTAAAATAAAACATACTTTATTATTAATTTAAAATTTTGTTTTTTAATAAAGCACAATTTGCACTAAACTAATTAGTCCAAGTTCTATATATCCACTTAGTAAATGTAATTAAAATAACCGAGTACACAATTTTAAGTTATCAACTTTAAATACGTTACAGTATAGCTTAAGTTGTTTGAAATTGCAGTCTTCACAGGAAGAAATACTTGCCATATAAAAACATTCCCACTTTAAAACACACTTGAAAATTATTAAAATTAAACAACATTCCACCATTGCGCCTTACGCACACGCATGCACACATAACATTACAGAAGTACATCAAAATCTTCCCGGTATTCGAACCTGAAAACTTGTGATCTAAAGGCAACTGAACGACCTCGGGCACATAGGTCGCATCTCGTTCAGAGGATAGTCAACGCAATTCTTCCTTCCTTTTTCCTGCTTGCCGGGAGCGCTGTTCCACGCGAAGAACAGCAGCAGATGCTTGAAGGGAAATGGAACGAGGTGCCACAGTCACAAAGGACTCCCGGCGACATCCTCTTCAGTTGCCCTTCCTTCTGGTAATTTACTCGGCGAGAAAGGACAGCGCAGCTCTTTTGCTGAATACGGAACGCTATATCAAGGCGTATTTCTTTGCCCGTGGGCCATAGACCAGGTTAATGCGCCGACGTTAAACTGACTAAGTGGCCAACCTCTCCCCCAAGGCTAACTAGAAGTTATCATGTCCGATCTCCTACCATCAATCCGCTATCGCCGCTGCGTGGTCCACGTGGAGCAATCGAAGCAGTAACGACTTGTTCCCGAAGTTATCGAGGCCATTAATTGAAAACGATACCACCACTCTGAGACCTTATCTGCGTCCATTTACTTTTTTAAACTGTGCCGTATAACTCAGTGATGGTTTCTTTCAAATTAGAGTTGACGTAGAATTTATTATGAAGTCGTTGCTACCCTTGCCCTTTGCTTCATCCTCATAGAAAAGTTCAGCAGCATATTTGTATGAATGTATCTCGGTGGCTGTGTATTTATGACGCTGAACACTCCGTTTTTTAAAGTCGCTTAAGTTATTTGGACCACATTATTCATCATGGTCGCTCGTACCCTATTAAGTATAAACTTTTTTTTCCAGTGACCTGCTGTTCTGAAAGATTCGTAACCCTTAAAAATTAGAATCCTCGTTTTCACTGTGAAAGTATACCAATGGTGGCCGTACAATATTTTATTCATAAATCTAACTCTGTGAGGAGAACAAAATTATGATTCTTGTCATGACTTAGCATCTATTCGGTAATGCCTCGGAGTCTACCAGTGTTAGCACATGCCATCCTTTTTCAAGGGACTATGCAACAAAATCTCAATTTAATTTTTTTTTTTGTTTACAAGAAAACATGTAGGCTTAAACATGACATCGATCCCACTAAAAATTTCTTACGCGCATCCAATAAATGTATTAGTCTATCTCTATGTAGCTAATACACGCTATGAAAATTAATGGTCCATTAATATATTTATGGTTTTTCTGAAAATATTACATTGTTCAGAGAAATTGAAACGCCGCATTTAGTTAAGTCTCCAACATGTGGAGTATTTTTACAATTTATTAAATTCAGTGGGCTTAGCAAGGTTTTTTTTAAGGGACATAGGCGTTAATTAAATGAAGGAGTTAATAATAATTTCCAAATTTATTTACAAACACTATAAAGAAAATACTTTTGACTTAATATCTCACAATAAAATGATGTCACTTGCTTTTTACAACTAATATTTACATAATCCATTAACCCAATCAAATAGGTGAAATCGGTCTCGATAAACAGTGTATCAACAACCATTGCATTGTTTTTTAAGACTACACATGTGTCGATTTGAAAGCTCCAATAATCACAACAAATTGCGTATCACACTTTCATACAGTCNTTTTTAAGACTACACATGTGTCGATTTGAAAGCTCCAATAATCACAACAAATTGCGTATCACACTTTCATACAGTCTCACCTTAATTCAATTCAGATTCCAACAGTCCGGAATGCTCTAGACTGCTCAGAGACTTTGATGTTGCGCAGAAAAAAAAAGTTTATTGCATGTATTAAACAAAGTATGTTTAAGATAGAACACTGATTGTTAGGATGACGTGTAACTGTTCTAAGATAAGCAAATAATAGAAAATTCCATTAAATTATTTCACGGAAATAAGTAGCATTTCTACTTACATAATGCATTGAAATTTTCGATACAGGAGCATGATTGGAATTTAATTATGACTTACTAAGTCTATGCCTAAATTAGCGGAAACAAATGTCTTGTTAAAGTGGGATTGACGCACTCGTAACAATATGCTACGAACAAATACTTTGGGGAACCATTTCTCAAGGACGTAGGAAGTATATTTTTTCAGTGGGTGGCCATCTTTAAAAGGTACTTTTTTTTTAACAACTCGTCTTCTACGCCCACGCCTATTAGAGTGTGAATGAGGCTTAAGTGCCCGAGTTGTCTTTCCGGTTCATTCAAATTTGTTGTTACGGAAAAATATAATATTAATTTTATTAATTGAGAGTAGTTAAAAATATACAATTGTAGGTCACCTGGCGGGGACGAGGGAACGAGCTGCGGCCATCTTGGATGACGTAATTCCCCCATTTTCCTCCTACGGCGGCCATTTTGGCAGCCAGTACATGTAAAAAGGCCACATTTCCCTCAAAATTTTCAGAATTTCCCTCAAATAAATATATTTTGCACAATCCGGCTGACATTCTTCAAGTTCGCACAATGCGGANTTTTTAAGACTACACATGTGTCGATTTGAAAGCTCCAATAATCACAACAAATTGCGTATCACACTTTCATACAGTCCCACCTTAATTTAATTCAGATTCCAACAGTCCGGAATGCTCTAGACTGCTCAGAGCCTTTGATGTTGCGCAGAAAAAAAAAAGTTTATTGCAAGTATTAAACAAGGTATGTTTAAGATAGAACACTGATTGTTAGGATGACGTGTAACTGTTCTAAGATAAGCAAATAATAGAAAATTCCATTAAATTATTTCACGGAAATAAGTAGCATTTCTACTTACATAATGCATTGAAATTTTCGATACAGGAGCATGATTGGAATTTAATTATGACTTACTAAGTCTATGCCTAAATTAGCGGAAAAAAATGTCTTGTTAAGGTGGGATTGACGCACTCGTAACAATATGCTACGAACAAATACTTTGGGGAACCATTTCTCAAGGACGTAGGAAGTATATTTTTTCAGTGGGTGGCCATCTTTAAAAGGTACTTTTTTTTTAACAACTCGTCTTCTACGCCCACGCGCATTAGAGTGTGAATGAGGCTTAAGTGCCCGAGTTGTCTTTCCGGTTCATTCAAATTTGTTGTTACGGAAAAATATAATTTTAATTTTATTAATTGAGAGTAGTTAAAAATATACAATTGTAGGTCACCTGGCGGGGACGAGGGAACGAGCTGCGGCCATCTTGGATGACGTAATTCCCCCATTTTCCTCCTACGGCGGCCATTTTGGCAGCCAGTACCTGTAAAAAGGCCACATTTCCCTCAGAATTTTCAGAATTTCCCTCAAATAAATATATTTTGCACAATCCGGCTGACATTCTTCAAGTTCGCACAATGCGGANGAATTTTCAGAATTTCCCTCAAATAAATATATTTTGCACAATCCGGCTGACATTCTTCAAGTTCGCACAATGCGGATGGATCAGGCTGAAAATTGTGCAATGTCAGCCGGAATGGGCAATCAGGTACGCGAGGCTCTCGAAAAGGTCTCGTCACTAATTGGCTGCGCGAGGCTGTCGTCACTGATTGGCTGGGCGAGGGTCTAGAAAGGGTCTCGGCCCCGATTGGCTACGCGAGGCTCTCGAAGCTCTCATTCCAAGCCAGCACCATCCATCTTCGCTGAAGAATGTTTGTGTTCATTGCCTCCCATCCCGCAACTTCTCTCTCATCATGCTCTATCATACCACTTTGGTTTTCTCATATTCCTTCTGGCACACTTTCACCTGACGCCCTGGAGGTTTATGTACTTACATTCCTTCCTACCAGATGCTGATACTTCACGCTCTTGCATTCCTACCGGACGTCCCTACTTCATGCTCTTACATTCCTTCCCGCCAGTTGGTCCTACTCCACGTTCTTGCATTCCTGACCACCAACATCAATCGTGGTCCTTACCTCATGCTCTCGCATTCCTACCAGACATCCCTACTTTATGCTCTTGCATTCCAGAACAATAACATCGCTCAAAGTCCGTACTTCATGCTCTCACATTCCTACCAGATGTCGCTACTTCATGCTCTTGAATTCCATCCCGCCAGTGTTCCTACTTCGCGCTCTCGCATTCCCTGCCGACGACGATGTCGATCGCGAGCCCTACTGCATGCGCTCACATTCCTACCAGAAGTTCCAACTACATGCTCTCGCATTCCAACCTACCTGTTCCTACTTCATGCTTGCAATCATGTGATCTTCCTTGGATTTCCCTTTTTTCCCTCGGAAATTCCCTTTTTCCCTTTTATCTGATTGGCTACGCGAGGCTTTCATTGCGTACNGGATTTCCCTTTTTTCCCTCGGAAATTCCCTTTTTCCCTTTTATCTGATTGGCTACGCGAGGCTTTCATTGCGTACGCTAGGAGCGCTGGAATTTTTATAGTTGGTTGTTTCGGAACTCAAAATATGGCGGAGGCACGTGGGAATGTTTTCGNACTAGGAGCGCTGGAATTTTTATAGTTGGTTGTTTCGGAACTCAAAATATGGCGGAGGCACGTGGGAATGTTTTCGCAACCCTTAGGTCATCAGCTGAGCATCCTGACCACAATACTACAGTGGCATATAGGAAAGGAAGGTATTTAATGTCGAATACATATAGATATTGCCATCCCATCACTAAAAAAAAAATTGGGCAGGTCGCAACTTTATATAAAAGTTATATTAGGTTATAATTATTTTATATATATAGCAATTTAATTATTCAGAAATAGATATATGTGTATATATTAACATCCCTTGATTAAAGAAATTTTATATCTAAAAATTTAGGGCAGGCTGTAACTTTTTATAAAAGTTATAGAAAATTATATACAGAATATTTCTAAAAATTACCGACAAACTCTGGGAGGTGATTTCTTATGAAAAAATAAGTAGAAAATATATAGGACACTTTGTACCTACGTGCAATATAAAGGGAGGAATGACCCCTTGAAAATCAAATTTGAAAACAGTAATCTCCTGAAATATCGGAAACTAAGTGACATTAAGTGACAATACTCCAAACATTGTTTTCTATTATTGGGATCCTTAACCTACAGCAAACATGTGTTTATACCTTCCACGGTAATGAAAATAACAGAGGTGGCCACCCTCTTAATATATTCAAATTTTTTACCGTCGGTATTTTGTAATGTTTGATGCTGGCCTATTGATCAGTGTCAATTACGTAACAAATATGGTCCTCTTGTTGCAAGTGCGTAGGACCCACCCACCGTTTTCGGTCTAGAAGCTTCGGTCCAGCGTTACAGTCCCTAACACGTAGGCCACACTACATACACGAGTCAATGGTTGGCTGCTGACCTATGTCGCAGGCAAAATACGTTATCTGTTTCGAACATAAACATCCATTTCGTGAGAACCATTTTTTGATACAATAACCATACTACTTACGTACTGCAAGCCTATAAATTAGTAGTACAGGTGGTTTACAGTAAGTGTTTAAATGTCCTCCACCATCACTTCTGCAGTGGACCCAGCAGCCAACCATTGACTCGTGTATGCAGTGTGGCTGTGTTTTCTATAGTCTATCCACGGTTACTTCCACCTTTTCTGAAGCCCTGCTAAAGTTCTACTTCTAGGATATTCCTCCGCCCTATGCAAACAAAGCTTAGCTAAGTCTACAAAATTACACCAAAACGACAATGCACCGCATTCGTGCGCACTCTGTTTAATATTTTGCATAATAGCTATTTCTTACTAGGTATTACGAACATGCATATTTTCTTACTGTTTTTATTCATATTAATCATAAATTAAATATTACAATTTATAGATAAAATAAAAATTTAATTTATCCAAAAATAAGGTACTTCTGTGTTCTTTTATGTTAACACAAAGTATAAAACTCTTGCGATAAAAGGCATATTTAGCAAACAGACAAATACTTAATACATGGGATGATTTTTCATATATTTTATTCAAAAAGTGTAAAGATACCGCGGGCAGACTATACAAATTTCTATTGGTACAATATAATGTATACTTATTAATGTCAATTTCCTTTTCAGAGAAACTAATTATAATGCTGCACCCAAACATGCGCAGACAAATGCAAACTCTAGTCAAGATTTATATCCTTTGCAAATATAATATGAATATCCAGATGCAGATAAAGAGACAAAAATAAAGTTTATCAGAGGTCGTTTTATAGTCAGTGGACAACACGTTTTTAGAATCATACGTGATTTAGAGGAACATCACTAGAGATGCTTAAAAAGTTCGCGTGGGAGATTTCAACTAACGTCATCCAAGGTGGGTGGTTGTGTTTGTGGCAGTTGAATTTCCTGTGTCCGTTTTGTTTAGTGAAAAGACGTGTAACCAGTTATTTAGTCAAAAACCTACTAACGAAAATATTAGAGCGGGAAGTAATGACGCAAGCACTTCTGTTACAGCATTCATTCCAATCAAAACTCTTGTGATCATTGCTGGAAAAGTTGGCACCGAAAGACGACTTGTTTCGTCGACCAGTGATTTTAACGTGACTCCTCCCAAGAAATTGTGCAAAGTTTTAGCCCTGCAAGATTCCGTAGTGCCGAGTTTCGTTTCGAATAATGGCGGTTACGCAAATACGGACGAAGTATTTTCTTTTATGGGAATTAAGTCCATCAATAAGAAGACAAAATCGAAGAAAGAAATGGTAAATGCAAAGTCCTTAATTTATAAATGCAACAGTCCTCATAGCCTACTGTAAATTTAATTACTACGTCATACGAATTTTCATTAAAAAAATTAAGAATTGTTTTCCGTTAGAATTTTTAACGCCTATTCCAAATAACTATCGTAATGCCCTGTAACTAACTATAGAGAATAAGATAATTCTTAAACTCTCGTCTTAGAAGTGTTAATAACGGCAGGTAGGGATTACAACTGCTGGACTCTTATTAGGACAATCCCGGTTTGAATCCCGACGTATTCTGACTCTGAATTTTTTTCGCGGGTGAGAAACGTTGCGGACATTGACGCGAGCTTGTGGGTTATCTTGGGGTGCTCCCATTTCCCCTGCAATTACATTCAATCTCTGCTCAACTCCATATCTGTAAAGTAGTTACACTTTTCACGCAACTGGTTTCCAAAAACATTTCTGTAAAATGTACAAAAAATGTTGACAATACAACGGTGCAAAACAAACTTACAACTCGTATAGAAAGAAATTTAATTTCATAACAACGAATTTATCGAAAGGCGTAATTTTTTCAGGCTAATACAATAATTAATTCACCAAATTGAACACAACCATAAAAATTACACAGGAAAAAAAATAAAACCGTTTTGTGGGCGCTGCAAGATTATTTCCTTAAAATTTACGCTGATTAAATAATTTATCGGCCACAAAACTGTTTACTTGCGACTACAAAATAATTTTATAATGGCCTCGAAAACAATTGCAATGAAAAAATAAAATAACAGGAAAACTCTTTCCAATTTTGTTTACAGAAAGAAAAACCCTCGCTGGCACCCAGACTCGAAGCCGCAACCTTTGGACTACAACGTACCCATTTTTACCAGATAACCACTTTATCTTGCACGCCTTTGCTTTGTAATGGCGGTAAGATTATTCTATTAACTAGATTCAGAATATTAAAATCCTAACCTTCTGAAAAGAATTAAGGTTAGTAATTTAGGCAATTACTGCATTTTAGGACTAAATCTACAGGTAAAGCGAACAGTAGCATAGATCAAGTTTTATTATTGTACAATATATTGTTTTATGAACTTTGCGTTGGGATGGCAATTACTGGCAGTACAAACCAACAAATTACACAGGTCTACGAAATTTAAAATGTTAAAAGATTTTTTTAATAATGCGTTTATATATTTAATTATACACTTATGTCTTAAACATTTTAGCACATGCATATACCCGTAATATACTGCAACATATGATGATTACATAGAGGATTACTTATTTGCATGCATACGATTACATACTAACAAAGTTGTTGAAATACTTCAATGACAAGGAAATATTTCAGTGGTAAACTTATTACTATAATTATTGTTTTTATATAATTTGTATCATCGCCGTCGTCAGTACTACATCGCCCAGTAGGCATCCATTTCACACAAAGTATATTTAAAAAAAATTTTAACAGCCACATATAATTATGCAAATATGAATATTGTTACGCAGAAGACACAGGTAACATCCTTAATATTTTCCATTATTTTAACTTCCTTAAATGGCAATTATTTACTTTACTAAATATCGGTTGTGGTTCTAAATGATCTTTTAAACATCAGTGCTACGAAAGAACTCGCGTCCTTGCACGTGCAGATAACATGTAACGCGAACGTTGCCACGCTGATTTGAATCACAATAACAGCGTACGGCCTTCGCCTTGATGTCAGTGTGATTAACAGCAGGATCATAAATACTTTTTTCTTAAAATATAGACTTTTTCAAATGCAACACTAGTATAGTTTTTTTTTTTTTTTTTTTTTTTTTTTTTGCGATTATCACTTCAAAACGTATTACAACTTTTGCAATTGCGATGCTCCAGAAATGGTTTACAATGTGGAGTATCAAGTCAGGCAACACATTTTTCTCATTCTACAAACAAGTTCCACACTTGACGTAGCAGAGCATATTCAGAGCCTCCGACTGGCTGAACACCGACAGACGGCAATAGCAACAAGCAAAACAACATGCTTGGTGAAGTGCTCATATCTATGCGCGATTGCAGCTTGCGGTATTGTGAATGTTGCTGCTGTGTTACGTTTGTTAGATTTCCAGGCCGGTTGTGCCCGGAACTTTA
Source organism: Clitarchus hookeri (assembly GCA_002778355.1). Classification (NCBI taxonomy): domain Eukaryota; kingdom Metazoa; phylum Arthropoda; class Insecta; order Phasmatodea; family Phasmatidae; genus Clitarchus; species Clitarchus hookeri. Next base: position 30,442 of record NQII01008087.1, on the reverse strand, counting down.
TCGAAATAGCTACGGTTATTTCAGAAGTAGAATGACCTTGAGATTCGCGGGCTGTTTTAGAGTGTGGGGCACCCAACAGCAGCAGCAGCACTGTCGCCGCCGAGCAGACCGTTCGTAGTGTCGCAGTCCCCAGCTGATGGGAGAGTGTCCCCCCTCCCTCTCTCGAAGACCAGAAGCACCCAGACAGACACGTCGCTGAAAGCCCTCGAGTAATCTGGACCAGACCGCATAACAGGGCCCGATAAGGAGAGTAGAGCGGCCGCGGAGATACGAGTGGGAAGGAGACNTTTTACTATCGTGTCAGTCGGTTTCCCCGACTTGCAGTGTGTTTGTGTTAGTAGGGCGTAGGCCATGCACGCCAACCCGCTCTTATAAGGTTGCTGCTGCCTTACGGGCCGGAAAAAAAAAAGCACGCGAACCCGTTCTGCTGCCAGAAAACTCCTGATAACTGTAAGGAACCAGCTTCCGGCGTGTAGCAGTTCAATCATCTCCAGAACAAAATAAATTTTTTTTTCAGTTAAGTTTAATTTCTTTTCATGATGAGTCTAAATGATAACATAATATTTTATCATTGTTTCAGACCCCATGTTTGGCCCATAATATACTCTTTCTTTACTTATCCTGAACAGTCTTCACGGACATAGTCTCAGAAACAGAAAGCTGTATATTTATTATGCATTAATATTAAAAAGGCACAATTTATGCGTGTTAAAAGCAAGTGGTGGAAACTGTAAGCTATTTTTGTTTAACTATTTAGTTCCTCCATCCTACGCCAATGTCTCAAGTAGTTTTATTGTTACTCGAGATGTCAGAAAGGCTTTTTGGTTCAAATTCGTTGAAAGGCGTAATGATATATTATTAATTCCGTAGTATAGGACTTAAAGGTTAATTACTAGTTCTCGCAAACCAGTTTAGCCCAAAATTCTCGCGTCTCAACCAAATTTGACGATAAAAATTTGAAAGTCACATTTTATGAAACTTGTTTAATAGGTGTATTAGTCAAGTGTTTTAAACGTTTCCCATAACTCTATAGTTGTATGGCTTTTCAATAACCTCCAGAATTTCCCACACATCCGTGATAAAATAGTGCGATGTTTAATTAAAATCTGTTAAACTGTTAATTTCATTAAAAAAATCCAAGGTAAAATTTGCATGAAAACAAAAACTAACATTCCTACACTATAATTTTACGTATTTGGTATGATACATAATACTTAAGCTACTACCGGTACAACGCAATTCAAAAATCATTTTTAACAAAATTAAATTTTGACGTTAAGATTTTTTGTAAAACTTATATACGAAATTTCACTGAAACGATAAAGGAAGAGCAGAGTTGTTTGGTGGAGAGATAAAGACATGCCGTGACAGAAAGGGAGAGGAAAGTGGGCTCATATAAGTTTTACTTTTCAAAGGAAAGTAGTTCAATAACAGATCATTTAACTCGCTACAGATTTAATAAAATTGGAATCCGGAATCAGAGCAAACTATCATCTTGATTATGTGAAAAACAAGTTTGTGTTTCAATGTTTCAACAGCAAATGCAATTTTCGCGTTTGCCCCATCATGTCTTGCGGGCCCACTTGTGTTGGCAAGAGACAGATTTTGTAGGTGTTTTTGTTATATAGTACAAATTTTCGTACGAATTTTCTTTAAACATTTTCTCCATTCTGCTGCAGTGAAGAACAAAAAAAATGGGAAAACGCAAAATAACTAAAACAGTTTACACTCGGTGTGTGTTGTGCGATATGTCAATGTACCGATCACGAAATAATATTTTTTAAATATCGCAACTGCGNTCGTGTTGGCAAGAGACAGATTTTGTAGGTGTTTTTGTTAATAGTACAAATTTTCGTACGAATTTTCTTTAAACATTTTCTCCATTCTGCTGCAGTGAAGAACAAAAAAAATGGGAAAACGCAAAACAACTAAAACAGTTTACACTCGGTGTGTGTTGTGCGATATGTCAATGTACCGATCACGAAATAATATTTTTTAAATATCGCAACTGCGAAATGGTCCAAAAATTTAGAGTAATATCTCGCATATCGTTAAACTATCGATATATGATGTTGACGAGCGATATTAGCGATGCTATATGTTCCCGTATCGTGTTATTTAAACGTTTTTCAATATGATTATCTTCACGGTTTTTAAAAGTATTTGTGATTTGGATAAAAAAATTTACATTAATAATGACATTGTGGCCCATTTAATATAAGTGGTTATTGTAATTCAGCGATAAATTAATGCAGATGTTAGTACTTGCAATTCAGATATCGAAATACAAACAGAATTTGCGATGCCAATATTTGCGACACTAATGTGAACGATATTTGCGGCATATCACCATCGATCTGCAAAATTTTCAGGAAGCGATATACCGCACTGGTAACGATATAGTCAGCATGCTTCGAAACGATATTGTAAAGTGGATATCGCACGTCCGTACAGTATTTTGGTGACAGATCCGGAATAACAACTCAAACTTAAAAAAATGTAATTACTTTGTGTAAATGTTTAAAACATCGTAAATATATATCTCAAATATCAAGTTTTTATGTTTAGTATTAATCACACACATTATATTATATTATTTTCCATATACTTATTACCTGGGACTTGTAGATATTGCATCACCCATACGAATTGTAAGCTTCAGTTCTTGGCAGAAAGTACACTACTGTAAAATTGTGTGTATCTGATCTGTCTAATTTTAATGCAAATGTAACCCGAATGACCCGATTTTAAGGTTTAATTAGCAGAAAAGTGCAGCTGTTTTACTCACATTGAATTCCGTATTTTAAAAGTTTAGAAGAGATTATAAACAAAAATATAAAAGAAGGAAAATAAAAAAATTGTTTTATTAAAAAGAAGGGAAGAGACAGTTAATCACCTCGCTGAGGAGTTGAAAACTTGTTAGCAGAAAGAAATCCAGTTGGCTGTTTGCACAGCCCAAAGCGCAAAAGACTGGCGCGCATGCGTACCGCTGGATTCCTGGAAGTATAGATCCAAAGTAACTTGTCGGAGAAGGAAGAAACAATAATCGCCTCGAAGTTCTGCTACTTCTTAGCCGCATTCGGAGTTTCAGGCACCGACACTATATTAAAATCGAAACCGTTTTACCTGTTCCAAAACAGCGAATTTAGCTGCACACCTGTTGCATAATTTCCACTGGCGCCAACAAAATTCTACTGATTATTTTAGCTGCTGGTATTTGCTGATTCAACACTGATTTCTACTAATTCCGAGTAAATTTACGCTAGCCCGGTACTAAAACCCCAGTGCGTTCCACTTTTTCGCCAGTTTATTATTTAAAGTTTCAATGTGAAAAATTCAACTTATTGAAATCATTTAATAAAGTATAAATTGTACCAGTAGATTTCTTCAGCTGATCTGCTCACAATCCGACGTATACTTCATCAACATATGAGGACTTTTTTTGTTCACTAAACCAACGGTGAGATCAGCTCAACTCGAGCTCGTGAGTTCCGGCGAAGAGGTCCAACTTCACTGATAGGAAATCCATTCGAGCCACTGTACAAAAATTACGAGATATTTGAAAAATAATCGCCTTTTACATAAATACGTAAGGACTCAAAATATAGTTTAGTTAAAACTGACAATTTAATCCTATTTAAATTTATGGTTACAGTCTAATGCTATTCTGCATGTCCTAATAGTGTTGAGAATATGGAAGTTGCATTCTATCCCAGATCATTTGTCATGGCACAGACTCGACAATCGAAGTCGCTCCCAAGGATGACTGCACCAACCTCGAAAACCCGACACATGAGGACACTACCGCCTAAGTAGGGAGCACCTCCACAAGACGTGCAGCTCATTCATCCTTTTTACAGCCCTAATTTAACTCAGTGTTTAGTAATTTATGTAGTAGTAGTACAAATGGGATTTTGCTTCTAGACAATAGAATTCAATTGTTTGGTGTAGAGTAAGGTACGACTATTTCCAGATTCTGGTAGGCATAGATAGACTTGACTTAACATTTAGTTGACAACGAGGTCATTGGAGACTGAGCAAGAAGCAGGAATGGGGAAGGAATTGGCCATTGCTTGTGGCAAAGATCCATCCTAGCATTCATCTGAAGATTTCGGAGAATCATGAAAAACTGAAATCATAATGTCCGAGTCCTCCCGACTGCAAGTTTAGAATGTCCTGTTTCTGATTAACTTGATGGCCAATTAATTTTCTTGTGGTAACAAGTAAGCATACCAAGTAATTACAGACACTGTTTCTTTATTGTTACTTTGTTACAGTTTCTGAATGTAAAAACGTAAGTGGAAATAACTTCTTGAATTTCTTAATTTTGAATTGTTTAATTTTTTTTTCAGATCGTTGCACAGGTACGTTAATGACAGCTTCATTTTAGTTTCCCTCCTAATAAATTTATTGGCAAAAAGTTATGTAATTAATCGATTTTATTAACTTTAAAGCAGAATGTATCGAGTAGGCTTCCGTTTATTGAACTTCTCGACTACTAAGCTGTTAACTATTTATAGCTTTGATGTTACATATTCCAGAAATCTCTATGTACAAAATGATACGTCCCGATTGACTGACTTCACTTCACAAGGCTGCCAATATAAATACCCAAAAACTCATTTTAGATTTTTTTTCAAATTCAACCCTTGAGGGGGTGAAAAGCGGTAAAATGTGTTTTCGAGAACGCCTCAATAGCTCATTAACCCGATAAAATGTCGTTTTGCTCTTTACTCGAAAGGGTTGGTTACATAGAAACCTATAAATTAATTTCAAGATTAAATTCAATCCCTTATAAAGTGCAAGTGTTAAAAAGTTTTTTGTGGAATTCTTCAACAGCTCATTAACCCGATAAACTATCGTTATTATCTTTTCTAGATTTTTAGAAATTGAATCTCTTAAGGAGGTTAAAATAAAGAGTCAAATTTGTTTTCGTTGATATGTTATTACAGGCTGTTAACGGCAAAGTGAGTACTTTTGAAAGCTTTCTCATTTGGAATAATAGTCAATTAATATATTTTATTTTAGCCTTACACGTTAACTTCAGAGTGCGGTGGAATATATGCACTGTTTTTATTACTTACATGGCAATATTTATTTAAAAAGATGGTAAAATGATAAGAAATGATTGAAAGGAGAAAGTAACTTGGGCCTCAAGTACTCATTTTATTGTGAACAGTCTATAACTATATAAAATAGTTTCCATGCCTGTAACTTTTAAACCAGTACACTTTATGAAAACTTATCAAGCGATAAAAGTGTGAATACAAATATAACCCGTCAATAACAGAGGGGAAAAAAATTTCATTTCCCTTACAGTCTTAAAAACAAAAAATTTGCAGGACTTATTAGGATCAATAATTAAATAGCTGATTTTTCGTAAACAGTGCGGTCAGTGAAATACATCACCCTATATTTTCCTTATATCTTATTTTAAAATAATATTTTATACATTCTGAAAACATTTAGTTGGTTTCTTGGAAACATAACTGTAAGAATGGCGCTATTCCCCACCTGTGGTGTACAGAGTGGTTCATAGGGTCCTCAGTTAATGTTAGATGGCACAGACTATAAGGTGCCTGATAGGTTGAGGGTTAACAATAAGGTGTTTCACTGTAATTGGTTGGTTATATTGTCTCGAGTTTATATATACAGAAACACTTCCGAGGTGTGGTACTTTATTTAACTAACTCGGATTAACTGTGGGCGATATCTTGGAAGGGGGGGGGGGCCCTTCTTTGGTCGACAACTTGATACTTAGCTCTGCTTGTAGTGCTTGGTATGTTGTCGGCTGGATGAGATCCGGCGATTTGGGTGGCCTTGGAAAGGCCCGCATTTGGTGCCGTTTCCCCTCGACTGCTGCTCTGGGTTCGCTCCTCGACGCTCTTCTCCCAGTAACCTCTCGCTCCGACGTCCTCTCACGATTCCCGACTCAACTGACTCTCTCGGTGCGGTGATAAAAAACTGACCACCTATTCTCTCGTAAATTCGCTTATATCCCATCTTGGCTTCCTCTCTAAAGCTGTACATGCACCTTCCCTTGTTGTGGGGAGGGGTGTGGAGGAGGGCGCAGAACAAAAAATACTTCATACACATGCCATGGTTCTTGTTGGTGGAGGTGGGGGGTGTGGGCCAGCGGCCCCTGGCGGCGCATGTCCAGGCGCTTCTGCGTTTTGTTAGGGGAAGGGGGAGGCACTCGTGGCACCAACTTTAAAACTGATCAGCCCTTCCTGGGGGAGTATCTCACCTTCTGGGTGGGTCAGCGATATTTTCCTGTTGTCCGCTTTCTCTATCTTAACTCCCTTAACGGTTATTTGCTTAACTCGGCATAGCGTCGGCATGTCAAAGTTCGCGCGGTTTGCTAGGGGTGAGAGCGAGAGAGATCCCGCTCTGCAGCGACATGTGTAATGGCCTGCACGCGCTAACTACTTCTGACTTCTCCGCGCGTGTGCCTGTCAAAGGTGCTCGCGGGGGATTAAAATCGCGGGGGGTGTCAGCGAGGTTTCTACTTCCAATATGTGTTATACGTTAAGNGAAGGTGCTCGCGGGGGATTAAAATCGCGGGGGGTGTCAGCGAGGTTTCTACTTCCAATATGTGTTATACGTTAAGAACTACAAACTTGCGATTCACGTAGAGAACTGTAAAATCCACATGTTATAACAATGGCGAAACTGCTTGTTTTTATGTGGTTTTCCAACAGATCTGAGATTTTGTTCAAGAAAATAATATTAAATGTAATTTGAATATATTCCAGTCGCTTTAATATTAGAAATTCTCATATGAAAAATCATTATCGTGGTTTGCTTAAATTGTTTGAAAGAGTAGAAATTTAGACAAGTCTGGGGACACAGTTTAAATAAAAAAAAGTAAATTCAGAAAACCAAAAAACCCGACTGCGTCAAAAGTGAACTGACAATATCGAAACAAGTACCTATAAATTTTGGATATAAAATATTTACCATCTGCTTGTAATGGTTACGATTCTCAGCCTTTAGGGAATGTCTGCTAGGGGAAAGAAAATGACGCGGGCTCTCTAAAATTCATGCTTTCAAATGATAACACGCAGTCTGAGGCTTCAGACATTTCTGCTCAACCTGTGAATACACGTAACTCATTTAAGCCTCCGCTGGATGTTATCGTTTGATAGCATGAACTTTCGAGAGGCCACGTTATTTTCTGTCCCCTAGCAGTCACTCCCTAAAGGCTGAGAATAGTGACAATTTCAAGTCGATGGTAAATGATTTTCTATCCGAAATTTATAGGTCCTTGATGTCCATCTTTTCAGTTCACTTTTTACGCAGTCGAATTTAATGTTTTATAATTTACTTTTTTATATGCGTCTTTTTAGTGTTTGCGTTATGTATTTTAATTCGTGTCAACAAGATGTTCATGTAAGTAAGTAACTAAACAAGTTGTATTTTGGAGTGACCACATTAACAAGAGATCAGAAATAATTAACACTATAATTATAAAAATAAAATGTACCACTACTGAGCAAACTACCAACCAAATAAATCAGTTCAATTAATTAGGAGCGTTTAATTATTGCATTTGAAAGTTTGGCGAAGAAACATAAGCAATCAATGTTCATATATAAGAATACACGCAGCTCAATTTTAAAACGCTCAACTCATAATATAATTATAATTACAGTTGAAATTTGGCAGCTTAATATAGTCTATTCACACTAAGGAAAATAATATTCAATATCCAATGAAAATAATATCACTTGGTTCTACTCCATTAATCAACAAATACATTTTCTTGCCTCGGCTGCTCAGATTTATGAAATATTTAGGTAAAATCATTAGATATCTTCTCCTGAAGGAAGTGTAGGCAAATTTTACAAGGAAGACTTTATAGAAAGGGTTATGCAGAATACTCTGAAGATTAAATTAGAAAAATCATATTACATCAAACTACTGCCATCTGCAACTTATTTCAGTCTTTACTTATTTGGAACTGTAGTTACGCTGAAGCAAGAAGTTCTCGTAGTTTATGATAGCAATTTAATTGCNTCAGTCTTTACTTATTTGGAACTGTAGTTACGCTGAAGCAAGAAGTTCTCGTAGTTTATGATAGCAATTTAATTGCATGACATGCATCATGCAACATGCATCAACTCAGAGATTGACTATCGTGGCATTTTTTTTTTTTTAGCCCACTCGCCCACCCGTGAAATAAAATNACATGCATCAACTCAGAGATTGACTATCGTGGCATTTTTTTTTTTTTAGCCCACTCGCCCACCCGTGAAATAAAATAATGTCCTGAATAAAATCTTGCCTATACAATCTGCTTTAAATAATAATGTTTCAATATATTTTCGAGGAATTTCAAGATCCAATATGTCGACTTAAAAGTTCCAAGAACAAAGTTAAGTTTTCAACACAGTAAGCTAGTCTTTAAATAAACTATACCGAACTTAAGAAATTATTAATTTACTTGCAAACCATATAGAGTAGAGTATAGTTTATTCATTTCTTCACAAGGATAAAAATTACAATTGCAATTTTGTTATCGTTTAACATTACATATACATTATTTACTTTAAACTTAAATATTTTAATTTCATGGTAGCTCCTCTTTTCAGCTCTTTGCATAGAATTTAGTTATGACATTTTCATATTTGGCGTCTACCATTGTAACGGTTATTGTATAGGAGCCACGGCGTGCTCAAAGTTAGGGGAAGACACCGAGAAAACCCACCTCAAACCCCACATCACCGTACCGCCAATTCCAACTCCTGGACCAAATTGTCCAACAGTGTCAGTTTTCCGTTATGCTAAAGTAAATACCTAAACTGGTACCCATTCTTCCCCGAGTGATAAGCAGGTAGTCACACCAAGATTAAAAAAATTAATATGTTTCAAAAATATATTTTGGAGCACTTTAACGAAGCCGCATCAAAATTGCATCGGGTATTATTATTGAATGTTTGTTACAATATAATTTTATTTTCAAAAGCAATAAAATAAAATACTTTCCCATTACCTAAGACCACGCGGGCGTACACTGAAAGACATGAATACTGAATTAATTCAATTAATCTTCCAAAGCCCACTTCGGCAAACCAGGATTTACGTAGTATTACAAAAATTNTGAATACTGAATTAATTCAATTAATCTTCCAAAGCCCACTTCGGCAAACCAGGATTTACGTAGTATTACAAAAATTCTGTTACGTAAGTTGCGGTTTCAAATAGTTTCACAATTATACATCGGTATGTATTTAAAAAAAATTGTATTAAATCATCCCTTTTAAAAATATTCTCATCTCAAGAAGGTGTGTCCTAGCAAATGGCATTTCACAACTTATATACTAAATAAACCCCGTGAATGGGATAACATTGGAGAAAACGCTTGAACAATTCATCCTGCTGAAATCTTTGATCGCTGGTTCACTTGCATTCACGATGAAGAAAAGTCATCTTGTTCGTGACATCATGCAAACAAAGCTTAACCAAGTCTAGAAAGTTACACCAAATTGACAACGCACCGCATTTGTGAGCACTCAGTTTTATAATATTTTGCATGCAACTATTTATAACTAGACATTACCAACACACAAATTTTCTCTCTGCTTTAATTCACATTATGTATAAATGAAATATTATGATTTGTTAGATAAAATATAAATAAAAGTACAATTTGACAGAATATAAGGTGCTTTTATGTTAACAGAAGTATAAAACGCTTGTATGCATGGCATAATTATAAACAACCAAATACGTTATACATGGGGTGGTTTTTCAAAGGTTTGATTCAAAAGTGTGAAGATACCACGAATATACTATACAGCGACCACCACGACGAATTGAAAAGGGGCACTTCATCTTCGTCCACACCAGTCGAGTAAGCCGCACAAATGCCTTAGTTAGCACTATATAACGACGTAAACAATAAACCGGGTATTTTACATACTCGTGACGTTCCTATGCTGGAAGACTGGAATATGCCGGCAAAAACGCCACACCACCACAAATTTTTATTAATACCAAACTTTCTTATTTGATGTTTTTGTCGGAATATGGTTAGGCCTATGCATAAGAGATTACTAGTCGATCATGTTGATAGGCTATAGGCATACTTAGTCTACTGAGAGAAGTAACTACAAATGATAGCTTGTGTGTCAACCAATTCTGGACATTGCACACTTAGCGCATTTGCATGCCCTGGCATAATCTGTGTTATCGGTTAGCTGCATTGGCTCCGATATATCCACACACGTATAAGTCCCACATTTGTATTGGCTTGGAACCAGGAGCATTATAGTGACTGAACTGTGGTGGTTGTACTGGCATAAAAATGTAAGTACAAATAACGGGTGCAATTATGTATGGTAAATGCAAGTATGCAAGGAAGAAAATGCATATTGGATTCGCAAGTATGAAAGCACGCAGGAAGGTTACCGAATCTTGACTACGATTGGTGAGTAGCAAAGTGAGCTACGCAGTTGCTTGTGAGTAGCGTGGCGATTATCGAAACGTGGTGGCATTTGTGGTGGTGCATTATGTTATGCTGTAAAACTGAGGCATGTATTAAGCGTGCAGCTGAAGTAGGCCTACTGTTAGAGACGAGTGCAATGGTGTCTGGGTTCCTGGCTACTGCTTGTCTACACGAAATTAGTGAGCGGTACGTGAATATGAATCCTCCCATTGCGTGGGTTTAAGAATGGTGCTAAAGACCTGAGCTGTTAAGCACCACCGAAATCCATCACTGAGCTCGTTGAAGCAGTCGTTGCGCGAGAGCAAAATAATGATGGTAAACACGGTACTGATACTCCGTTCGCTCTTTTCGCATTAAAAAAATTCAAGTTTTGTGAAATTGAAATAATTAAATGTAATGTGTGTATACATTTTTTTAAAATTAAGTCAGAATTTTTTTGTTATACTGTAATTGGTTGAATTAACAGTGCGTAACAGCTTATATTTTAATTAAACACTTAAGGGATTTGGTCATTTAGGAGAATCTACTAAGCAGGGACTTGGTAATATCCAAATATGTGTAGGCGTGTGAAAACTAGTACCTCACAGCAAAATGTAGACAATGCTGTTATTGATATTATAAAGCTATTAAGTTATGTATTACAATAATAGCTAGAGTCGCTTTGTTCGTAATATGGCATTTCTAATATTTTCTAAAACACGTACATATAAAACGAACATGCAATAATTAATACTTTACAGGAAATAAAAAAAAAAACCTGGTAAAAACATTNATTTATAATATTTTCTAAAACACGTACATATAAAACGAACATGCAATAATTAATACTTTACAGGAAATAAAAAAAAACCTGGTAAAAACCTCACATAATTAAACTTGGAACGGATCTTTCTACGACTGAGTGAACTGGAATTATCTTAGTAGCAGAAAAAGTCGCGTACTGATTTGCATAAACATGCACACAGCCTATTATTTTTGATAAATTTTACTTATAACCTGAAATGTGTTTTTACAGTGGAATGAAACCTGAACAAGGAACAGTAAACAAAGAAACCAATACTCCAACCTTGAGTTTCTGTTCTTCTGTCGATAATGGCAGTACGGATATTGCCAGAAAATTTGCTGGAACAAAATAATGAATCAATTAAATGATATACGTGTAAAATAACATTAAGGAAAACCATGGTCCTCTAGTAGGGAAGACAAGAACCATTAAAATATGGTAAAAGTTGTGGATATAGGAGAGTAGTAAAAGAAATAAGAAATACGTAGCAGATAATACAATAACATCTATAGGCCATACTCAATAAAAGGACGACTTATATAAGAAGGGAAAGGGTTCCACACAGAGTAACCAATGACAGAGCTGGTCATCTCTCCGCACGAGGGGCAGTCCAGAAATGACGTCCCTCTTTCTTCTGGTTGACGGCCGTACTTCATAAAATTGCGGAAGTAGGGAGAAAAAATATTTTCTTCCTACAATTGGTACATCTTTACTTCGGATGAGCTACTGATTTTTCACAGTTTACAGTGATTGTGTGTACGTACAATGGTAGTTTTGTCACAGATTTTTGTGATTAATATTCTGTCGCCATTCTGGAGAACGTAAGCACGGTTTTAAGGGGAATCCCTAGTAAACAATATTAAACATGCCAAGGTCACATGCGGCCATAGGGAAGCATTGCGACGGCGATGGAAAATAACATAAACAAGCTTCACGTACGTTCTGTTTCCTCAGAATATTAAGCGGTGACCACAGGCTTTTTAATACAGCAATCTGTTCACAAAGTATACAGTATTGTCGCTATATAGTTTAAAACATTATTTTACAGAATAATAAATACTATAACAGGTGGCTGCTCGCGATTATGCGAGGCACGCGCTATCAGTTGCAACCGGATACGCAGCAGCTTTTCACAAAGGAATGTTTAAAAAGCGTGCCCGTTATGCCTATAAGGGCGCGTGCTGCTCCCGACCTTGGGTATCGAGTGTGTTCGTGACATCTGAAGAATGCTCTGGCTTACTGGCCTAGTTTCTCTCAAGGTGCGGCGAACCTTCCAGGCCAAGGCCAACGGCTATAAAAAGCGCGCCAGGCCTCTGAGCCGGGAGTTGATTAGTTGATTAGTTGATGAGTGACTGGAGTAGTGGCGATATACGTCGGACGAGCGAAACGAGCGGCGAGAGAAGTTACCGGCGGGATGAAAATCTGCGTCTGCGAGCATCGGTGCAGTGAAGTGTACGACTGGCAGGCTGGACTATTGGACTGGGTGCGTGAGTGGAAGACATTACAAATGATGGCGACATACAGACTGAAAGTGTGTTAATGATGAGTATGAGTTAATTTACTAAAACCAAACCGGGACATTAAGGTTGTTAATTAGAGTAAAAATAGGAATGAAATATTGCGCTCATAGATAAATGTAGAGTAATTGTGGAGATATAAATTAATACTGTAAATAATAGATGTGTGAATAAACTAAGATCAACTTTAGTTATTTTATTTTATTATGACCGCCATCCCTCACGAACTCAGATACGCCCCTCAGGAATTCATGTAATAATATCGTAAACAGAGGACTACTTAAGATTTTTGCTGATTTTTGACATTTTTTTTCAACGATCACATTTATGTTTCAATAGCCAAATTTATGAATGGGCAATAAATATCAACTTTCATCTCAGTCCCTAAAAAAATATGTATGTTCAAATATTCCATTGTTTTAGTCTCAAATTAGAGAAGACACGACTGCCTATAACGAGACCCATACAACAACAGGGAAGCCCCGTAAGACGCGAAGGAGCCCCGCATCGCGTGGTCTACGGCTTTGGCGTGTGAAAGCGGAGGGGCCTTTTCCCGTAATGAGCCGCCGGCAGATAAACACGCAGCCAGCCACGGTTAAAACGCGACCCGCAAGTGTTAATATTCTCGCGGCAGGTGCAGAGAGCCCCATTGTTCTTGTGCTGTTTTTTGTCGCGCGCTCAGTCTCTCTCTCTCATTCTCCTAATGACGAGAGGCACGCCAACCGCGCTCCCTACATAACCCCACTTCCCCACTTCACTATTAACCAGCATCCCTTGTCTTGCCCATCTGTCGTTGGCTCCACCCCTCCCCCCTCCCGAGAACAAGCATTGGAGAGAATGCGTGTACTCCCTGCAGTCTCAGCCCCCAACAGCTCCGGATTAAGTCACCCTTTATCGAAGGTCACCCATATTACGTAGTATGAGTAAGGGGAAAGGCAGTTAGTCAAGAGTACTGATGCGACGGCATCTCAGATAAAAATGTTTTTATTGACGCCTGTAAAAAATTAACTGAGCAGTGATTTAAAAAAAAATTACAGGTAACTTACATAAACATTTAATTTACAACACGATACCATTAAAAATAACTAACTCTGGAAAGCTAGGCAACCTTGCCTAAGGTTTGATTATGTTTAAATAAACTTTTACGAACGTTTTTTTTTTTTAAGTTTAATCTTTTGCCACGTGTAAAAATTAACATTACCATTGACCAAATCAGGGACGTAGGAACCTTTGTCTTGTTATGTGGGNGGGGGGGGGGGGCAAAGCCATGTACAGAATTTGGCGCCCTGGTTCTGGATAAGTATTCCTTCCCAAAATGTTGTTTTTAAAACACACATTTGCATCTTATCCACAATTTTATACAAAAAAGTACACCAGTACAAAACACAGTATAACATTATTTAATGACCTCAAACTTTCATTCCGGCGCTGCTCCATACTCATATAAATTACCCTCATCGACTCTGAGGACCTCGATGTTTAACAGCCGTCCAAATCTCTTCACTCACTAACTCACTCATTCAAACTTTATAACATAGGCCTACACGTGAAGTATGTTAATCTAAAGCTATTCCAATTGAACTTATGGCGTCCCTTCATCACACTGGGGGATAGGCAAATGCCCTCCTTGCCCCCCCTTTTTATCCTCTTCCTTTCCGATTCCCGTGGGCTAAAGGAGAAGTAGGGGTCGCGGTGTCACTGGCTAGAGCGCTCGCCTTCCACCAAGGCGAACCTGGTTCGATTCTCGGCGGGGTTGCTCCCGGATTTTCGCAGGTGGAAATCGCGCCCGACGATGCTGCCAATCAGCGGGTTTTCTCGGGAATCTTCCGTTTCGCCCGTCCTTCCATTCCGGCGCTTCTCCGTGCTCACTTCGCTTCACCCTCATCGTATTTCAAAACCTCGATGTTACGAGCCGTCCAAATCTCTCTCCACACACACACAATAAATTAAAAGTATCACTTGTGTAGACTGCGTGACACTACGAAACTGTTATAAACACACGTTTGTTATTACGTCGTATATTCTCACTGAGACATGTATAATATACCAACTATGTTTACTTATAAGATTAAGAAAAAAAATTTTAATTAAGACGTTCAGAAAATAATTATTCTCAACGATTCGGGGCAAATATTGCTGTCCTTACTCCTGTCGACGTTTATGTAACGGTGAGTTCTTCATAAAGTCGTCGGTAGGGGAATTTAATAAATATTGGAGGGAAAAATATTAATATAATCTCAAAATAGGTACAAAATTTAAAAAAAAAACATAGCCTGCGTTAATAATAAGTATAATTGAAATATATTGCATTTATGATACATACATACATACAATTGATGCTTACATATAATGATACGTGTTTTAATTTGAATTAGATGAATATTATGTCATAACATTATATCTTAATGTAAAACAAATTTGGAATGTCTACTTTTATGCTTTGTTTATATTGTGGTCAAACCGTACTTGTTGTTAAGGTTGGAGGACTCTCATGATTGTAGAGCATGTGAGGTGAATAAATATAAGGAGCTATAGGTTACTATATGGCTATATAATAAAACATCTGGAGAGAACATAAAATACTATAAGGTCGGGGGAGCATTGTTAACTTAACTACATCCACAACCTTACTAAAAGCCATGTTAGTATACTGTAATTGTCCCACCTTGAGAAGTATCCAGAGGCTGATGAAGTATAACGAGTTACGGCGGTCGGCACAGCAGGTTTCTTGTGACGTCCATCTCGGCCGGCGTCACATGAAGAAAGACCTCTGCTGCCACCCTGCATTTCCCTCATATCGGCGTGGCATAACGCAACATGGCGTCATTCCCTGGCTGGTATAGGGCATTCCTGCTTACAGAGGTTTCGGCAATGCGAGTCCCGATTGCGGCAACTATCTGTCCTGATTACAGCTCGTGAGAGATGACGTGTTCAGGCAGGCCGTCGAACTGAGGCATGTTCACGCTATCGTTACACTACGTTAAGCAATTGCACCGACATGTGCCTGTAATATGCACGTAAAACTAGTAACGCAGCGTCATAACAATCAGAGTTGTCTTGTCGTTGCTTTGCAAACAATATGAAATAATTGACACATCTACATTTGAAAGTGCAAGCCATGCATTAACTTCTGCCAAATATGTGTGTGCCGCAGAACACCAGCAGTAGAGATTTTCGTCTTTCTGTTCTTAGTGCTTTGTCTGAACCTAGGCGAGACGTCCACCCATAATGGCGTTCAGTTGGAGTAGCTGCTGGGTATGTTGCGGGGTAGAGAACAGTCGGCGCAGAATAGCGTTTCTTCCCACTGCTCAGAAGTGCAGGAAGCCAGCGCATACAGGAATATATATTCTGTTCACAGTTAACTGAACACTTTTGATATCGACCTTTGAAAAATGTTTTTGCTTCTACCTTCATATATTTAAACGAACAAGTCGACTACCATGCGCTCAGAAATGTTGGTAACGACGTAGGAAAAGTAGTTCCATGTATTAACTTTGAATTAAAAGTGTTATGTAAACATTGGTGGATACTGAAATTATTTCTTTTGATTTCTGGTTTTTAAGTGCAAATAATTGTAGAAATGGGCAAATTTGTTAAATATTCACTGATCAAATAAATTTATAGCTTCACTTGCCCGACGTATGGATAAATTGATCAGACCCATGGCAGTGTCAATTTTAGATATGGTGGAATAACACACAATGTGCATGCAAGTAGATCTAAAGCAGGGCTTTCAAAAGTGCTCAGTTTACCGCAAACAGCTTTTAACATAGAAGGTTATCTATCCCCTTCCGTTGTCATTTCATAGCGATATTCTCAGTTTCATATAACGCGAGTAAATTTTGACAGTTCTCGAAAAGTAGCGTGGCCATAACGTATTCTTGCGGCACAGCTGTTCTGTCAGTGAAAAAACAAAATGTTTGTATACAAACACTACGAATCCACTGGCAGGCACTGACAAATTCAGTCCAGTACTTAGGCTAATATGGCTGATTGCCATTTCCACCGGTTTTAATCATCTTGTTATGTCCAAGTAACATACTAGTTAGGGTTCTGTTTATTTTATTGGTGGGGCGGAGAAAACTAGTGCATCGTCTTTCGTGAGACGGGATTGTTATGCGGCCCTTCTTATGANTATTTTATTGGTGGGGCGGAGAAAACTAGTGCATCGTCTTTCGTGAGACGGGATTGTTATGCGGCCCTTCTTATGATGAGAGTAGCAATTTGAACAACCCATTGTTTTGATGATGCAGTGGGAAATTTTGCTCGTACGGAAATAACATTCANATGAGAGTAGCAATTTGAACAACCCATTGTTTTGATGATGCAGTGGGAAATTTTGCTCGTACGGAAATAACATTCAAATTACTATACCCCAAAAGTTTTAACCTCACCGAAAGAACAAAACGCGATAAATTTGTCGCCGTTCTTATCGATGCTACAAATACACACTACTCATTTTGAGTAAAGTTTAATCGGCACATAAAAATCGTTTGACTACACCAAAACTTCACTTAAAAGGGCGTTAATTTAAGCCACTTGCATGCATAAATCTCACGCAGTAACAAAAAGCGGTAATTATGCCATACCGATATAATGCATAATTAAATATTTTCTACATATTTAACTGTTTGGGTAAAGCCGGGTGTGATTATCGCCGAACCTCCAGCGCGTGAGTAAAACGTGCTACGGCACGAACACACGCACACTGTGTCAAGCGATAAGTACCGTAGAGACCCTACCATTTGGCGTTATGATACAGCACCAAGATATACTGCATACAAGTATATGTTAGTTACACGNACCGTAGAGACCCTACCATTTGGCGTTATGATACAGCACCAAGATATACTGCATACAAGTATATGTTAGTTACACGTGTGTCATTGAACCTCCGCTCATACGACACATCCTGCAGGACTCAGGACCAATAGTAAACATTCACCACACTGGAAGCTTCATTCAGAGTGGCCAAATTTAAACTGTTAAAAATATAATTTTTTTTTCTAATTTTTTAGAATATTTTATGGTTTCGTGACAGGAAATCGTTTATGACTTGAACAAAATACAAAATTATTCGAAAAATAACATTCATAATGGTTGTTTTTAGCATAAATACGAGAATGTTAATTTAAAAACTTTATTTTTACAAATTTATAAATATCATTATAACACAAATTTTTGATCCAACTTAAATGTTTATTGGAGTCACATGAATTGCATGTTTGATCTGCGGTAAGGGTTCATCTTCTAGCTACTCTGACATTAAATTTTATATTAAAGAAATTGAAAATTGAAATACGTGTGAATCGCATATAAAATTGCCAAGAAAATAATCTTCGTGTTTTTTTGATTACACGAAAAAAATTTTTGCGCTGTATTCTAAAGTATCAATTTCGTTCAATTTTAAGAACTTTACGAAAAAATGCATGCATTTAAAATTCACATAATTCATTTCTTAATTTTTGAAAAGTAATTTTTCTGTGGTGTCATACTTTCTCAGACCAATTCGTAGGATCTAATAGAAAAAAAGTAATGTGCTAAAAATGTGGACAACTGTAGCAGACTGTTTAACAGGATAATGAGTTCTGTACGTGGCAGCAACGAGTGAACAAGTGACTTCTGCTAAAGTATGTCGTGAACCGTGGAGTCTAAATTCGCGCAGGGTCGCCAAAACGTTTGTATCAATTTTCCGTAAACAAAAATTTAAATTTCCGTATCCATAACAATGTCTTACAGGCACTTTAAAAATCGTTATTTAAATCTAAATCTGCATGGTAACATTTTCGTCCATAAAATTAAATGGTTTACTTGAACATAAACTCGTATTTGATTTATGCATCAGTTGTTTGTTATAATTAATATTAAATAATGAATGCGTGAACCACTCCACTACACCCAAAACAATTATAGAAAACTTAGCATTGTGTGTATATAATTTCAAGTTTCACAGCAAAAGAACAGCAATTTCTTGATAATCATCGCATGGTACAGCAAAGTAAGCGTTTTATACTTTTTTCAACAAACAGTGCCGTATCTTTAGTTGAATTCAGCTTTTACTTATATTATATATTAATTATATTTCATTTATAATTAATATGAAAATAAAAAACAGAGAAAAAATGTGTGTTGGCAATGCCTGGTAAGAAATAGTTCTTATGCAATCTATTGTTTCACAGAGTGCGCACAAATTTTTTATTTTTCTAACCTAACCTATTACTAAGTGTTAAGTGTACGCCCGAGGTAGGGACGGGAGTTTAGGTGCGTCTCAGGGCTAGACCTCATACGCCTACAGGAGAACGAATTACATGCAAGGAGGTGTGCATCGCAGCAGAGAGGGATTAAAGCAGCCATGGCCGCAAATGGGGCCATTAACTGTTTTCCTGAGTGTTCCTATAGCTGAGGCTATAGCTAAGGAGGGGGAGGGGAAAAACCGGCATAGGCACCGTAAAACCCTCCCGACAGGAAATAAGTTCAAAACTTATTCATGCATTAATGAAAATGCTGAAGGAGGCAGCAGGTGTGGATTACATGATTTTTATTGTAGAGTTGAAAATCTGGAAGCGAGAGGGGTGGGGCTGTGGGCACAAACGCCCTTGAGGTAGAACTGCTGTCAATATTACTGTGCAGGCGTACCAGCACAATAATATTGACAGCAGCTATTGAACGTAGGGCCCCTCTGATTCTCGTCGGGTGCGTCGGAAAACTGGGCAGCTCAGTCATGGCACCGACTCCATCTTCACTCATCTGCGCTGACATCAGGGTCTCCACGCCGTGGGTGAAGGCGGGGAGTAGTTGCGCGGGGNGACTCCATCTTCACTCATCTGCGCTGACATCAGGGTCTCCACGCCGTGGGTGAAGGCGGGGAGTAGTTGCGCGGGGAGCCACCCCCTCCCCATTCCCCAAAGTAGTCCGTCGGTCGGGGTGAGTTCTGGCTCGGCGTGACATCCGGGACCTACCAGGCGTGGTAGCGAATCAGCTGGCCCAGGAGTGAAGGCTAATGGCAGGAAGCTTCCGAGGTCCGACGCATTCCATTCCATTCCTCACGCATCCTCAGTCAGCAGCCCGCAGAATCCAGCAGTGAGGTTCGCTACACTTCGCCAGTGGCCCCTCGAGATCCCCCTCCCCGACTTTATCGTTCGGCTGCCTCCTGCACGTTGCGCTTTGCCATCTCGTACTGAGCTACACAGGTCCCCGACGTCCACGACGATGGCGCTTTCGCACCTGCCAGTTGGTCCGCGGTCTGGTATTCGAGTATTCCCAGCCACCCCAGGGCCTGGGGATTCCCTATCCGCCACCTGGGGACGCGACGAGTTGCGGAATAGTTGCCCCACCCAAGCTGCTGCAGTCCCGCCGCACTCGNCCTATCCGCCACCTGGGGACGCGACGAGTTGCGGAATAGTTGCCCCACCCAAGCTGCTGCAGTCCCGCCGCACTCGCAGAAGTCCTCGCCTTCGCTGGTCCCAAGGGGTGGGCAGATCCCGGAGAGAGAGCAACCACGAACGCGATGTTCATCCCACAGCTGCTCGACTCGTGAGTGCGCACGAATGCGGTGCTTTGTCCCTTTGGTGTAATTTTCTAGACTTGTTTGCATGAGTTGGAGGAATATCCTGGAATTAGAACATCAGCAGGGCTTCAGGAAAATTGGAAATAACCGTGAATTTACTATATTTGTGTCATTCGCACAAACATGCCCCTCACTAGGCAACCGCCGTAAGACCGAGGGACCCATGAGTGGCCACAGGCAGAATTCGTTAGCGTAACTCCTGTTGACGAGACTTGGAAGTGAAGCTGGAAAAACTCTCTAGCTAGTTCAGCCTTCCGACGAGAGATGGCAACAGCAAAACATGCCCCCACTTTCTCGCCTGCCGGGTCGCTCAAGACGGAGAGGGGTGTTAGAGTGAAAATACAGCTTACCCCCTGGGGACAACACAAATAGCATTCATTATATCGTACCACACTTCCCTGCATTTCTAAGTTTGTCACCGTCACAACTCGCCCTATTATTTTTCTAACCTACTCTAAAACTAAGTGTTATGTGAGCCCGCGGTAGGGATGAGAGTTTATTGCGTCTCATGGCTAGGCCCCATACGCCTACAAGGAAAGGGAAATCTTGCAAGGAGACATGCATCATGGCAAAGAGGGATTGGGCTACCATGGCCAGATTTTGGCCATAAGCACCTCCCTAAGCGTACTTATAGCTGAACTACTATACTTAGAAGAGAAAGGAAAAAACCGGTATAGTCACCGTAAAAACCCTTTCGACAGGAAAGAATTAAAAATTATTACATTTATTATCAGGTTTAACAGAAAATGCTACAGGAAATGTCACAGACAGGTAATCTGTGTGGATCGCTTCGCTACGCCCCAGGGCGTCGCGACGCACAGTTAGGGAAGCCCTGCATTATACGATAAACTGCGTTTAAAGGCGATTGTGGCTTAGATATATCAAGGGCAGTGTAAAACATGTATACACATTTATCACCGACAAAAATTACGTAACCTAAAACAACTTGAGTTGACAACAGACTGTTTCAATCTTGTTTTGGCATCATTAACAAGCTTCGACGCTTGATTTACTTTACTGTAGTTTACACATTCCTATCATTGTGTAAAAAGTATATCGGCAGCAGTGAATAATACTACTTCAAATGGAAGGTATTACGATGCAGTGCAGTCGGCCACAGGTTAATAAATTAAGGAAATATACAACATGCATTTATGTTGCTCTAGATGTACTATCTCGGTGAAATGACTGTATATACTGATTGCGTGAACACCACAGCCAAATGTTTGAATGATTGAGATACAATTTAAACTCTTCCCTATATGATTAAAAATTATTTTATTATATAGTGTTATTTATAATTATGTTTATAAACACTTAAATTATTGGGCATTTATGTAACTGACTGGGTTGACAAAATCTTATAAGAAATGCAATTAATTGGAAGAATAAAAATGAAAAAATATTTTCGAACATCATTTAAAAATTACTCCAGCTTATGAGCTTTACATATGCAGTTCGAAACGAATTGTAATAGTTTTAAATATATAAAACATTTTTACTCAGAAACGTACGAATGGCCTTTGCATTCCAAGGCATTTTGATAAAGACTTTCATCATTATTCATAATTTATTTAAAATAACGGAAGCTGTACGGTACCCGGGTAGGTAGTTCATCTTTGAGAACCACAGGATCGCTGATATTATTATAGCACACACCAAGGTTAAAATAGGATAATCGATATAACTGCAGTGTACAATTACTTATTAATTTATTAGTTGTAATTTTCGAGACTTTTGGATAGTGAACATCTAATTTCTACGTCAAAGGTCAATGGAAACCTGAATGGTGGCTGTATCTTAATAGATCATTCTGAAAGGTCAAGCTCGCCGAACTCCCATTGNAGGTCAATGGAAACCTGAATGGTGGCTGTATCTTAATAGATCATTCTGAAAGGTCAAGCTCGCCGAACTCCCATTGAACGTCTGCACCTCTAAGTCATGTCCAAATTAGCTCTTCAGGCCTACGAGTTAGCCATGTGAACANAACGTCTGCACCTCTAAGTCATGTCCAAATTAGCTCTTCAGGCCTACGAGTTAGCCATGTGAACAACGAAATGTCCCATTATACTTAATACCTATTTGAAGATTCAGGGTCGGACATTACCGGCCTATATGACCAAAATCATTATGGCAGCTACGGGTCACGAGAATCTTGACTCGAATATCGAAAATGCTATGTATTTATTTACACGTTTTAGATACATTTTTTAAATTTAGTGTATAAACTACATTCCTGCTACGTATCTGCATTAAAAGCGAAACCTCTGTGCACCCAGTATATATATTTAA
The DNA here is from genome assembly GCA_002778355.1 of Clitarchus hookeri. Taxonomy (NCBI): domain Eukaryota; kingdom Metazoa; phylum Arthropoda; class Insecta; order Phasmatodea; family Phasmatidae; genus Clitarchus; species Clitarchus hookeri. Next base: position 7,832 of record NQII01008087.1, on the reverse strand, counting down.
TTACATTTAAAAAATTCGAAATTAATTATGAAACATTACTGTGTTCACTACCCATAGACACTTGACTAATATATAGCGTCACTTAGTGAACTGCTATCCGCAAGGTAGTGAATGAAAATAAATTTTCAGTCAATTTGTCTCTTTCAGGCTCTTTGAAAATCAAATAATCGCTAACAAATTCAAAAAATGTGTTTTCCTAATGTAAATAATATGACTACTCTTTAAGGATTTCGTAACTAACCTCGCTATTATTCGATAGTTCTAGAAATTTTTGTCCTGGGAAAGAGGTGGTCCCGTAGTTACCGTCGCAAATGCAACAGCTGNATTATTCGATAGTTCTAGAAATTTTTGTCCTGGGAAAGAGGTGGTCCCGTAGTTACCGTCGCAAATGCAACAGCTGAACTTCCGCATATGGAAAACTTGTAGGGTTTCCTCAGGATAATTCCGTCTCCCTCGCTCATCCAACAGCTATATTTACTTTAATCCTATTAACAGCTTATGAAACAGTTGTCAATTTGGGATGAAAAATAAACAAAAAAGTTTTCTATATTAAATATAAATCTTTTATTCTACGTAAAAAATTAAATTTACAGAGTAGGGAGTGAACAATAATAACTACGACAACATGGTTACTAAATAAACGGAGTAAGCCACTATTTAAAAAAATGTGTGTAATTATGTCAGACACGGTACGCCGATCTCTATGATTAAACTACAGACTACTTCAAAAACTATGTTTTTTGGTAAATATAAAAACTGGCGCACCAAGAAATTATGGCATATCAGCATAATGTATGTTTCCCCACCGTTTTCTCCGAAGTACAGTTGTCCTTTTACACCGACGAAGGTAGACGTACATATTTTATTTGCGTTATTATGTCATTCACACTTACCGTTCCAGCATTTGCAGAATACCCGTGACTATAACTTCTCTTGCACCAAGTTCCATCAACAATGACCGTTTTGAAAGGATATCCTTCCTCCACGTCACCGTTTTAGAGTGCCAGTCTTTTCTCTTCTTCTACAGCCGCTGACATTTTTTGTATAAGTTTTTGTTTCCATACCTGCAAGAAAATATATCTCAACGATAACGGTCTTTACATCTTGTGTGTACAAATTTTGACAACGTGTAATAATTACGTTTCTTATAAAAAAAACAGAAAATATTTACGCTAAGTATTAATAAATGCTCACTTTTAATGTTGCTCGGCTTGTTGCTATTTGTCACTTTAAATTGCAAGATAAAGTGGCTTAGCATTACCCTGTTAGATTTTACACTTAAATTGTAAAATGGAAAGGAAAAAACTTATGATTGAAATAATGCGAGCAAAAACGAGGAAATAAAATAAAACTAAAAATTTAAATGAGAGTAAATATTAAAATACTAAATCATGGCTGTTTAAAGATTAATAATTATATTGGTCCAAAAATATTTCCGGCATCGAGTTTAACAGTAATTTTATTTCACGGTTGAGCAAAGCCTTTCTCCAAAAATATTGACGACAATTATTTCCAGACGTATCTCTAGATAGAGGTAGCATTATATAACAGTAAAATGAAAGGAGATTTGCCTCATCCACTTTTTTCTCGTGGTGGGTGAAGTATCGTCTGGCTATTACTGGAATGTTCATAACAGAAAACATTTCCTCAGCTTGAGTCTGTCCAATGCCAGCAGCTGTAGCCCTCCATGCGAATGCAGTATTAAGTTCTTCAGGAGGATCAGTGTAGATATTTCTGGTTCCATCACACATGAAACATTTGTACGTGAAGCAGCTGGTAAGTCCTTTTCTTTTCTCAGATGTAAGTGTGTACAGTCCTCCTGTACATTTCTTGTAATGCTGTGTCAATTTATCGTACTGTGTGGTGAAATACATGAGATCAACAATTCGCCATCCTTCAATTCGGACTGCTTTGGAAGGGTCACTGGTGCTGGATTTAACAAGAAGATCGGGAAAATATTCATGACTGCAAAAAAAAATGGATTGTACAACATTAAACGCCGAAAAGAAACGCTATGGACGAAAATTACTTTAAAAACCACCATGGTTTGATCTATGTCCAGTATACATTTAAAGTGTGTGTATATTCATGCAACATGATTACATGCAAGTAACGTTTACTTTTGATAGTACTGAAGATGTTCATCAGTACAAACTCTGACCAAAATAGTTTCAACTCTTCGGCACAATAAAAATATTTAAATTTTAAGAATAATAAAACAAAACAAGAAGTTAACAGGAACGATGTAAACAAGTTACATATTTAGTTTTAAAAAGGGAGACATTTTTTCTGAAATTATTGATTATTCGTCCACCTTCCTTCCCCACCATAAGAAAACTCTTACCAGTCCTTTAAATCTTCACGTGGAGGCGTAGGAGCTCTTGGAGGTGTAACGTTTCTTTATGGACGTCTCGAATAGGTTTCGAGAGTAGAAGCATCTTGGCGTGAGGGCCTACTCATCTGACTAACAGGTATTCCATTCCAAGACCCACACTCATTCCTAGAACAATATATTTAAAACGCATTTAAAAACTGATCTTACATGTCATGCATATGATAATTTGAAATACATTCAGTAATTGCGGACAGAAATATTAGAACACGCCCATTTGTAAATCGGCTAGTGGCATAATGTGCCATCTAACTAAAAATGTGGACTGAAACATGATCGTAAACATACTTCCTTTACATAGTGTGGATAGCAGTGATGTGTAATAAGCAGACATTAAGTAATATGAAATTTCGTGTGAAGTATTTGCGTATATACCGAAAAACCACATATATACGATCAAGGATTCTTGCGGATTATATAACAACTATAAAACACAAAATTGCTTACCTTTTGTTGTTTTTGCATGCTGTAATGTGGGACGAATGAGGTGTAATTAGTATCTGAGAAGAGTGGTCCTTTGTTGGTGTCCGTGCAATTTCTTCACGTTCTTTTCCAGAAAGATGATCATCATTGACAGTCGAAATGACATTAGTGATAACGTTCTACCTGCAATCATGAAACCAGTTTTCCAGTAATGAGCATTTTACTATAAGCCAATAAGCACCATTATTTGCAGCACTTTTTTTGGTAATGGGCCGATTGTCTTTGTGGTGACTTAATTGTTTTCAAAAATAAAACTTTTTGTATTCTAAACAGCATGTGAATGGGAGCAATAATTAGCCAAAACAGGTCCAAGATTTTCAGCCTGTGGTGTATCAGTATTTGTAATAAAAAGCAATTCTAGGTGGTAAAAAATGAGTTTACATTGTTAATAAGTATGTTTATGGTCACAAAAACATTCTTTCCGATCTATACTGTTTATTTACGTATACGGCATAAGATTAGCTTTATTTATGAACGACTCAGTTGGTCTATTTATTTTTATAACGCCAGCATTGACATAGTGGTTAGGATGTAACAGTAATCCAAGGAATCAAATTTTAATAGCTACATATCTTTCAATCGATGTGCTCTTCTCGATTTTCTTTGCTTGAAGTCTTCTATTATGTAAAGAGTCTTTGGTTTTATTCTTACTTCTTGACGGACACGTTCTATTCTTAGGCATTTTTTTTAAACGAAATTCACAATTATGCAATTACATACAACCCTATAACGTAAAAATAACACTGTAAATTGTTTTACATAGGCTATATGAAAATTAAAAAAAAAATTAAAATAACATTAGCTTTGGAATGATGCTGCATCGACCAGAAAAACGTCCAGATAGAGCAGGCGAAGGCCAAGTGACGCGTCACAAAGGTAGCTTCTCAGGTAATTCTGCACAGCTCGGTTGCTGTGAATCACTCTGTACCGTTACAACTACCTCTGATTGGTACACAACAGCATCGTTAGCTAGCTGAAATGAAGCAGTGTCGATTCACACGTATCTCCCGTGCAGCTGTCAATCGGCCAATGCACACATGCGGTTATTTGCCGTAGCTATGAGACAACACCCTCATGGGCTTGACGATGTTTTCAGATTTATAACTCTTCATATAAGATGCGGAGAAGCATACAGAGTTTTAAGAAAAATGCCTTCGAATAATTCCACAAACGTATCAAAAAAAAAAAAAAAAAAAAGCTCGTGGATTTCCATTTGCAGACAGTTTTGCAAAGGATCTGATGAATAGGAAAAAAAAAACCTTTTGAGTAAATCTATTAGCGTTTTACATTGTTGAAGTTTATGAGTGCATAATACTTACACAAGAATATGTGATTGAAATATAACAAAAACGTAAACGTAACCAAGAAACATCGTTACCGTTTTATCTTTTAGACTTTCCTAATAAATATCACAAAACAACATTTTTTAATTTTTTTAAACAATTATAAATTGTTTACATGAATAAAATTACCTATTTTATCCGATTGAGTTTGAAACTAAAAAATAAACAACCCTATTTGGTTTTTACTGTTGAAATAGGTCTATCAGTAATTATATTTTAATAATAAAAAATAAATTTAAAAAATTGTTATTTGATGGTGATGAAAAAAGTAAAAGGCAACTATCGTTACACAACCGACATCAGCCTGCATGCTACTCATTTAGCTGTATTGAAAAGCCTACGATTATTTATTACAACCATTGCACACTCGCTGTATCTCTGAGATTTTACAGCAAAAGCATGCATTATATGTTATCAAAATCTATAATAAACTTGTGTAGATGGTACGCAGAAATTAATAGTTTTATAAGATACTGCTCACCGATCTCTTTTGTAGGAATAGTTCAGTCTGTGCAGTATTTGTACGCAGCATGTGAACAGACGCGTAACAAATTAACTACAGTTTTGCTGTTAAATTCATACGACAAAAATATAGACGGCGTAAAATTTACGTCATAACCAAAAATTATATTTTCCAAAACCAGTGCTGTATACTTGAAGAACATTTATAAATAGTGTTGTATGTGTCGGCAGCGAATCGAAACGCAACTCTGAATCAATATTTGGCTGTTCATTCAACATTGTTACATTCGCTCCAATTACCTATATTTTTATTGCAATTCTAGTAATATGTAACACCACTCGTTATCTATGAATACTGGGGTCAGATAGCTATTAAATATTTTGTGTGTATGGGAGAAATTGTAAAGTAGCTACCTCTACATACTCGTACATTCAGAATATTCAACATTTATTTTTGTTTGGAAAAAAAATTCGCTATGCTTTGAACTTTTGAGATTGTCTTTTTGGAATAGAAATGCTAGTTTAGAAACAAAAATGTGAATCATCCTATCAAAAAAAAGATTTACGTGTAGTTTTAGTACTGAAATACCTTCTGACGAAATATACAGGATGATTCTAAAATCATGAGACAAACATTTAGGGGTGGTAGAGCTCACTAAAACAAACAATTATTGTATAGGAATATATGGGCGAAAGTGACGCGTTGAGGCACAAACACAAAAACATAACACATTAACGGAAACATAAAATGTTCATTAGCAGCATACTTAACAAGTGATTCCGTACAGAAAATGCTAAAACAATTGCTGTAAATGCATTCACCAACAGTCACGCATGCTTGGCGACTTCTACATATGGCGTAATTGGCTGATAATGTTGGCGTGCGTGAAATACCCGGCATATTTGAATCTGTTCGCCAATCACTCCACCAACCCTACCAAGCTTGCATTACTGTCGGTGGTAGCAATTTTGAGCAATTATTATAAACATTGCTGTAAAAAGTAATTTAGCGGCGACGTTTTAAATAAACAATGTGTTGCATTTCATGTGTTATTATTGTGTTTGTGCCTCAACGCGTCACTCCCGCCCATATATTCCTATACAATAACTGTTTGTTTTAGTGAGCTCTACTATCCCTCAATGTTTGTCCCGTGATTTTAGAATCATCATGTATGTATAGAGACATTACCTGAAGAAGGGCTGTATAGAGTTGTTATTGTCAGTCGTCATTTCATTTCCGAGAACTGCTAGGCTCCTCGCCAAGCCAGGGCTTACCGGCAACTACCCTCTCCCACCCTCACCACCCTCATCGCCCTCGAATTTCCGAAAACTGGTCCTCGCTGTTTGCTACCTGCGCACTCTCGGCCTCAATCTCCACCCCCTCCTCTCCGGCGAGAATGCTTACAAGCAAGGCATTCGCAGAGTTCGGACAGTGGCCACAGAGTGAGGAGGGCACCACTTTCCACTGGCTTTTTGCTAAAACCCTGTTTTTCGGTTTAATTTCCACCAGCTGTTATTTTAACTAGATACCCAAGTTAGTAATTGAATCTATGAGTTTTCCCTCGTGATTTGACGTCTTTAGTTTCTTTGTACTCCCTTTCGTTTGTCTGTAGTAGTAATTTCAAATGCGAGTCGAAATTTCAAGTTTCGAGAGGTACAGAAATAAACCGTTTTCGGAGGGTTACAAATGACAAACAGAAAAATAAGGGATGTTAAATCATAGAATACAATCGAGTTAGTTTAAAAAAAGGATGTTTCACATGTGAAATTATTCTCAGTTCGTGGAGCAACTGAAAACAAATGGACAATAAAAACTTAATTATTTCTTAACATCGTATTTAAAAAACGAATAACTGAGTTTGTAAGTACTTAGTTATGATCTTATAGTGTACTAAAGTAAGATCAAGAACGAAAATACACAATAATGAGNCTGAGTTTGTAAGTACTTAGTTATGATCTTATAGTGTACTAAAGTAAGATCAAGAACGAAAATACACAATAATGAGTAAATTTATTAAGGATGCCACCCCCTTAAACAAGAAAATGTCCACACGTATACGGGATTCTCCGAGCAGTTGGCAACGCTGGCTTTGTGCCTTTTTTTAACGCGAACGGGTAGGGGCTCTAGCGATAGTCTATGTGATCGCCGTGGGAGGCGGGTGAAAACTTGTTGCGGCGTGTGTACGGAGGAAAGGCACCGCGCACGCCTCAGAGCGAGCGGCGGGCGTCCCGGCGTGTGTGTACCGTGGAGGGCGTGAAGCGTACTGAACCGGGTAAACTGTTGGTTCAGGCTCTGCTCTGAAGGAACCTTTGTCCGAGCGTGTTCCTCCGCTGACGGCTCTCGGGCATCTCTCATTCCGTTTCTCCCGCTCTCCGACGTCGGAACTGTAAGAGCGAGCCATGCGCCCCGCATCAACGCATCAACACGGAGCGTCATTCAAAACTATAGTCAATTCACAGTTNTGTAAGAGCGAGCCATGCGCCCCGCATCAACGCATCAACACGGAGCGTCATTCAAAACTATAGTCAATTCACAGTTACTTCCAACTTTTCTGAGGCCTAACTAAAGTTCTACTTCCAAGATATTCCTCCGCCTCATGCAAACAAAGCTTAATTAAGTATAGAAAATTAACCCCGAAGGGACAACGCACCGCATTCGTGCGAACTTGATGTAATAATAATTTGCATAAGAACTAGTCCTATTTCTTACTAGGCATTACCAACACACCTATTTTATTTCTGTTTTATTTATATTAATTATAAATAAAATATGCTGTAATTTATAAATAAAATATAAGTAAAATTTTGATTTAACTAAAATAATATAAGTACTTATGTTAACATAAGTACAAAACGCTTGTGATAAATGGTTTATTTTGGGAAACAACCAATCACGTAATACATGGAGTGATATTTCAAATGTTATATTCAAAAACTGTGAAGAAGCTACGAATAGACTAGCTCGCGTCTTCAACACTCGCAGAAAACATCAATTTGGCCTCCGTGGCTGACCGCCAACTGCACTGCTTCCTCTCTGCGAGGTCGTATTCAGTGAGCCAACACAACACACTCCCCGCCCTTGGGGCCGCGGTTGTTTAGTGATCAGACTACTCGCCTGCCACCAAGGCGGTTCGGCTTCAATTTCCGGCGGG
>NQII01008086.1:60074-78179 GCA_002778355.1 Clitarchus hookeri | reverse complement strand
GATACAGCACCCACCCTAGTGTCTTCTATGGCCACACCGATACAGCACCCACCCTCACGTTCTCTATGGACACACAGATACAGCACCCACCCTAGTGTTCTCTATGGACACACTGACATGGCGCCCACCTTCCAATTCTCTTTGGACACACAGACACGGCATCANAAGTGTCTCCACTGGCAAAATAAATATCATCATGGTACCAATAGTGTGTGGTTTTAAACCACTACCTGTAGGAACTTAGAGTGACACAATGAGCAGAGTCCCACCCCTACCCTGCTTCAATTAGGCTCAAAACCGCACAAATCCCTAAAATGGGGGCGTGTATCTCAATCCTACACTGTTTGATGGATCTGGACCAAATTTTAAGGGATGCTCTTAAGTAACCTTTTATTTTTTTTTTGCAAGGGAATGTAATTGTTTTTCAGTATTTCAGATTTTATAAATAAACTATCCAATGTTACTGTTGAACACCATTACACATTTCAAAACAGCTGTGAAATAAAAATTTAGAAGGAATTGTTGCCCTCAGAAAGACTAATCTTTGTACTCACTCCCATTCATTATCAATGAAAATTTCATCACTGGGCAACAGACATTACCAAAACTGCAATAAAGATATGTGAAAGCAGTGACCAGACTAATATTTGCATTACACTTCAATATATATATAGACACACACATCTGTGTGAGTGTGTGTGTGTGTGTGAGCACGTGCTCGCACACACGTGCTACTGATGGCAAGAACCTAGGCTAAATAGTGTCATTTTCACTGAAAAGAAGTTCAATTAACATAAATACATGAAGATATTTGGCTTTTGTTACATCTATCACATAAATCAGAAGTTTCACAGTACCCACGAGTAGAAAGAAATATTGAGAAATATTATTATATTTCAAGGCAGTTGTTCTAACATCAACAATGCACTGTAAACCAGGGCATATTGTGCTATCAAGAACAGTGTGTTTAGTACTAGTATTAAGTTGCCATCTGCCGCAACTTAAACTTTTGCACCCTGAGAGAACCAAGCACTACAGTACTATTATGGTACATACTTGGGACAGTGTGCAAAAGCAAAATTTACAGTACGGGCTTATTGTATTTTACTCAAAGATACGCTTTCCGCCCAATATTATTCTACCATATTCACATTACTACTTACAAGAATGGCCCAATAGTTCATATGACCATATCACAACTATTCAACTTCATTTGGCTCTTCAGATAAATTGTATAGCTGGTTTCAGGTATAAAGTAATCTGCATGACTTTCCATGACCAATATTCATTTCCCTGACAACCCTGTCATCACAGCCAATCGGAAAAAATCATTTCAAATTGAAACTAATATTGAAATGCAAACATTTTGGCATTTCAAAATTTGGAAAAAAAATACAAGTGAATGCTGCCCTCAGAAAGACTAATCAATGCATTCACTATAGTTCATTACAAGAACAAAATTCATCACTGGGCAACAGTTCATTATCCAAGTGCAACTTACAATAAAAAGTTGCTTCAGTGTCTTAGTTAGGGTATTTATCTGAAGCCACTAATTGAGTGTTTACCATAAATGGTGTGACAAATTAGGAAATTTGTATGTAAACTAGAAATTACACAATACATTTTGTCAGTAAAATCTTGCCAATAATAAAACTGAGGATAATGAAAGGAAGTTTCTCACATGTATTTGTAAGAGGTATGTGAATAAATCCTAATCACGTTCCTAAAGTTATCAAATAGACCAGTTAACTCAAAGATGAAATTAATGCAAGTATGACAGTACTACTACCAAATGCAAGGGCAACTGCACCTTCAGTTGGAATTATCCAAAAAAAAAAATTCCAAAGAGATGCCATTGCAAATAACTCAGTGTGCTAGTCAATTTTGTAACCATGGGTTAGCATCTATAACGGTTGAGTCCGATGAAATATCTGCATTGTGTTTATAGCTTAAATGGCAATATTTATTTTAAAAATTGGTTAAAGGATAAGAAATGACTGAAAGAGAAAAGTAACTAGGGCCTCAAAAGTGCTCACTTTACCGTGAATAGCCTATAACACTGTCTATGCCCTTGTAGACAGGACTCGTGGACAAAGCCAATAACTCATAGCTTAACCACTGCTGGTCATCTGGTCGCACTGAGAGCTAACTGCTTCCTGCTGAGTGAAGGTTTTCTGCCAGTAAGTCTTCCTGATTCTTCCTTGTGTATCTGGTTGCCCTTCACCGTTATTGGTTTTCATCTCTCCACTAGGGTGTATTGTCGTATTTACCCAAATACTAGACTACGTTTAATCCTAATTTTACTTCCAAAAAAATGAGGGTATCTTATTTTTGAATACTGTACACTGAGATCAATGATTTTCTTTAAATGAAAGTAAGTAATGGTCAATAATTTTTTGACAAGACGTGCATTTCATTAGAGTATAAGCCACTTAAAAAATATTAAAAGACCTTAACAGATGGCATTTTAAGATAAAAATGTTATAAGGAAGGATAAAAACAGNTGACAAGACGTGCATTTCATTAGAGTATAAGCCACTTAAAAAATATTAAAAGACCTTAACAGATGGCATTTTAAGATTAAAATGTTATAGGGAAGGATAAAAACCATGAGATTTCATTAAATATAAAGTATTTTAGGTGTAGAATACTAAATATAATTGAAAGTGAAGAATTTAGGCATGTTACACCTCTATTGACATGCCAAGATGATAATACGGTATGTGCTGAATGGAGTGGTTCCAGACTGATGTTTTCTGTCTGTTACATGCTGAATAAGGCCTGCCAGTCTCCTCCCAGAAAATATGATGAAAGCACTGGCTAGGGGTTGGAAAAATTAACATCTATTTAAGTAGAAGTTAGCGTCTATTTTTACAAAAATTAGCATCCATTTTTTTAGATGCTGCAATTTTGTCAAATGTAAGAATTATTCAAAATAAAGTTCTCATTTCTTCTGGCAACAGAAAAAAAAAAACTTTAAAAAAATAAATATATTAAAACAATATTTACATGCCTTGCATTGACACCTGCAATGCAAGGCAAAATGTGTAACATAGTACAGAAATAATCAACAAAATTTCTAGTATTTAAATTTAAGGTAATTTTCAACACTTGTGAAATTATATATTTTCAGTAGAATAAAATACTTTTTATGTTAAAAACCAGTAAAAACATTACAATCCTCAATTTAGAACTACACCACAAGTACATTTACCAAGTACAAATAAAATTAAACGGTCCCTAAAAATTACTCTACAACCTACAGCTTTGTCAGTGACAATTACTGCAGCCAAAAGAAAGAGCTGAGAAAATTTCAGCATTGCTCTCTTTCGGTTTTGTTCTTCGCTCTGTCATAACATTGTTGTAGTGAGACAGAAGTTTTTCTTTATCCACGTTGTTTGTTGTTTGAGGGTGTCCACAGAAGTCTGAAGCAATACTTTACAAATGCAGATGCTCTGCAGAAACAGCATGTAGTATTCCTTCCACTTCAACTTTTATGCCTTTTTTGATCTGAAGCTCGGCAAGTTCTTTTATTGCTCTGTACCCTCTAGAAATATCTGACTGAGGTAACTGAAAATCTGAGAAGATTTTTCAGCCCAGCTGCCTCCTTATCACTGTTGAATACTATCATGGTTGGACTGAATTCCTTCGCTACCTTTGAAAGTGTACTTTAGCTGGGTCAGCAGTTTTTAACTCAGTCAGTTTGTATCGTGCTGAACATTCAACTTTCCTAAAAATATTTTCAGTGGAAACTTTTTCCATTGAATTCAGTTCACTTACAAACACAAGAATGTTATCATAACTGATATTGTACTTTTTTATTGCACCCAACACTGCTCGGGAACAATTAGTGGCATTACAAGCATCAAGATATGCAACACCTGCCCAACACACAAGCACTGAATTTGTGCATTTAATGGGAAGAAAAATATTATTGGATGAAAAATAAATTTTGCATATCACAAGAAATAAAGAATTAGATTTTGTGACAACCACAGTGGTTCCTTACGTTCTCTGTGAACACAGTATACATACTAGTTTTCTCAATTTCACTGAAAGGACAATTTTAAGCTTTCATTTTTTGGCTAACAGAAAGCTTTGCGAGTTAAGAATACATTTTTAAAATTCTCTTTCAAGCACCTCTACCATTGCACATTCGCTTCAAATATGCCAAAGAATCTTGAAGCAGCACTGCTGTTACTTGCTTTGGCATTTCTAACCACCATAAACTTAAAATTAGTATCATAGTATGCCCTACTTTTTTTTTACAAAGAGAACTTTGTGTTCGCTTTTTAACATGATTAATTTAGAATGGATTAACCAACTTGAGCAACAAAAAAACACATTTTCTGGCAAAATTATTTTTCTTTCATACATTATACACTTAAAACCTGTGCAACATTTTGTGGTTACTAGACGATTGTTGCTGCACACGCAGCATAGTGGAGAAATAGTGTACTATGGTAATGTGCATGTAAAGTTTATTTTTATTTATATACTGGAACATTTTATACATGAATAAATACTTTAAATGATTTTGTGACTTAGGTGGTGACATACAGCACTGCACTGCACTGATTTAAATAGTGATACCTCCCTAGTGCTATGTTGTATAAGTAGGTATCGTCTCTGCTCTCTGCGTAAGGCGCCAGCAATGGATACTAGCCCTCCGTGTTAAGGCGTAGGAATATGTTGACACTACTATCCCTAGGTCCAATTTACCAAATAAATTCACCTTCTTTGCGAGTTAACATATGTCAGTTTTATTTATGCTTAACAGGGTCACTTCTACATGAACACACGAGACAACTCTCCCCTCCCCTTTTTCTACGTAGGCCACGTATGGCTAGACGCGGCGATTTGCGTCGTGGGGAGCAAGATTCTTCACACTTCCTGTATGACTCTACTTATCTGACTCGAGGCGCTGGTCTTCTCTCGGCCGGCGACCTCTGGACCGCTTCGTCACTCTGTAGGCAGACTGGGACGTCTGGGCTGCGACAGGTCCTACCGGTTGGCGTCTCGACGCCTTCTCGAACTCGTTCCTCCTGACTTCAATCCGCACTTGATTCCCGTCGGCCGACTGCCGTTGGCGTCTCGACGGCTTCTCTCGTACTGGCTCTGCTCCGCACACCTCGCTTGACGTCCTCCGACTGACGTTGATGTCTTAATGCATTCTCGCAAACTCGTTTTTGCCGGCTCCGGTCCACACACCTCGCTTGACGACGTCTGACTCCCTGGTTCCTGCCTCTTCCTCCCGTTTTTGTAGGCTCGTTCGCCATATTGAACTCGCATTATCTCTGCACGTGGCCGGGCTGATCGCCGCGACCTCTGGGTCGTAAAACACGCGTTCGGCGCTCCGGCGCACGTGGGTCTGGCGTTGTCCCTCGATTCTGGCCTAGAAGTTTAAGTGCTTCGTCCTGCACGTGCTGGGACACTTGGTGGGTCCCTTGGTCGGCGCATGTGTTTCTTCCGCTGCCTCCGGATATTGTGTTGCTATTATTCCAGCCCGCTCGCCAAAAGCTCTCATTGTTTATTGCGGTAGCCAGACTGGGACAGATGGTATGAGCTCGGCGTCCCTTGGCAGCTGTGAAACGCAGCTGTGCCGGCCTTCCTCCGCATGTGGTCTCTACGCCACGTGTTCATTCCGCCGAGCCATCCTGGCGTCATTCTTCCCGCACGCCCGCCAAACCGTTAGTATTTATTGCGGTCGTCCGCCTGCGAGTTTTGCCAGAGTGTGTCTTCTGACAAATAAATATCTTTAGGGACGCGGGATGCGTCAATAATGCACTGGAAATGGTTGACAAAATATTCCATTTAAATAGGATTCTCTAATGCAAGACACAATTTTTATACTTGCAACAAGGGGAAAAAACCACTTTGTCTCAACTTGATAAGATCATGACAGTCGGTGAGTGGCAACTTCACATATACGAAACAAACAGTGCCATTTACACAATCCTGTATCAGCTGATGCACGAACGAACAAAAATGAATATAGCACTGGCTATTCTGAATGCACTGCAGACACACATTAGACAAACTGAAAATACATTATAAGAAAAGAGATCCTAGATTAATTAATAAATTTTATTTTACATGGTCACAAAACAGCAGTTGTTAGTGTCACAAAATAAACTTTGTGCTAAGGTAATAATGTATAGGTGTTCAAAATTAAACACACATCAAAACAATCCATATTCAAATGAAACATCTTCAAACTTTGGGAGTTCTTTTCACGTTATATCCCCACTCTCCATCCATGCTTGATATTAATTCCAAAAGCCTACAGAAATATTGCAAGGTATTGTTAAATTATTATTTTTAATAATTTGACGAAATATATTTTTAACTTGTGTCGTTTCGAGCCAGTAATAGGAGAAAAGTCAACTTTTAAAAATACGGGATCAAGAGGCAGACCAACGTGCTGCTACCTGTTGAGTAACACATTCAGTTCACAACATGCCCTGCTATGCCATGGTGCGCCATCTGTCAGCGGTCTCCAAAAGCACTACCAGCCTTAAAAAAATACCTTTCTTGTGTAAAATAACAAATTTACAAACAGACACCAATAATTTTTTTTCCGCGTGTTGTGTATAATGTTAAAAATAACATGTATTTTCATGTACAGCAATTTTGATTACTAGTCATTTCTATTGGGCCGGTAATCGGTACTCCATGTCCATTACACAATATATTGTTCTGCAAACCCATTTCCTTGTAGTTTTTGTGTTGTAACTATACTGTATCAATAAAACGAAGAAAGTGGGATGCTTGTGAGTAGTTTCTAAGCAATTCTTACGTTATTCCAAGCCACATATTTCCAACTCAAAGAGTTTAGCATCAGTAATAAGGGCGAGTTACCCGAATTACTTTTATTTCCAGTCTTAACATATTAGCTGTAATGTCCAAAGTGTAATAAGAACTACAATTACTATCTCGCAAATGTTAACCCAAATTTCACAACAAACCTTGCACACCAGCACTCTGAGCCAAGAAATTCTGCACTTTCAGCCGAACAAAAAAAAATAAGTGAACAAAGATGACAAACATAAATGTGGTGCAGAACTGGTGCAGAGTAGAGCATAAACAATGCAGTCGATACTTTCTCTCTTCATAACACCAAAAAAAATATTTTCTATATTATTCAATAATTTACACTAATTAAATGTTTTTTATAAATGGCTCTAGGGGAAAAAAAATCACATCACTGAAATGCTGCCCTCAGAAAGACTAATCAATGCATCCAATGTATTTCATGAATAAAGAAAATTTCATCACTGGGCAATAAAAATATAAATATCACAAATGAAAATTAAAACTGAAAAATGCTTTAGCATCAAACCAACAAATGACTACTTTCACACCATCTACCTGACAACTGCATTACAAATACACGTTAAACTATTTAAAAAAAAGCATTGTGCAAACTGGGGTACTTACGAACATGAAAACATTGGTTGTATCAGACATCAAGAGACTAACTGTACTGAATTGGTTTTAACGCAACTTTCACACAACCACAATAGCAATGAAAATTTAATACCACATTTCCATCAAAATATCACAACTTTTGAACTTTTGACTCATTTTATACTCAGTTTCTACTTTGAATCTGAAGTTGGCACGTCACGCAAATACAAATTAAGAGTGTCATTTGCATTCATTAATTGGAACTGACAGAAATCCNATCTGAAGTTGGCACGTCACGCAAATACAAATTAAGAGTGTCATTTGCATTCATTAATTGGAACTGACAGAAATCCAGACTTTCAATAAGCAAGTACGGTTACAGAAAAGCAAATATACCAATTATTCTCCTATTGAAGGCAAGAAACATTTGTTGTGATTGCACACTCCAGTATCCTCATTGAGTGTCCTGGTGTGAATAAGGAACTTCTCTTCCTTTACTGTTTTATAAGTTCAGCAAATGTGTCTTTTTTTATGATCTGGTGGTTTACAAAAGATACCTAGGCATGGTCCACAGCCCTTTTTCTCCTCCCACACAGCAAACGAGGGTAAAATGGGTAGTAGTCGGTATGCACCAGGATTCTAACCCAGGCCTATTTTCTTAATTAAATGAAGCGGTATATATCTGGCCAATATTGAGCATCAGCGATATTCAGTAAAATGTGTTCAGTGCCTGCTTTATTGATGTGTCCCCTCTCACTATTACTATTATGGTACTTGTGACAGTGTGCAACAGCAAAATTTACTGTAGGGATTTATTGTATTCTACCTAAAGATATGCTTGCAGCCATATTCACATTACTACTTACAAGAATGGCCCAATAGTTCATATGACCATATCACAACTATTGTACTTCATTTGGTTCATCAGATAAATTATATTGCTGGTTTCAGGTATAAAGTAATCTGCATGTGTTATACTCAAACTTACATGACTTTCAAAGACCAATATTCATTTCCATGACTTTTCACATCAGAAGCAACCCTGTCATCACAGACAATCGGAAAAATTATTTCAAACTGAAACTAATATTTAAATGCAAACATTTTGGCATTAACAAATTTTGAATAACCCANATCGGAAAAATTATTTCAAACTGAAACTAATATTTAAATGCAAACATTTTGGCATTAACAAATTTTGAATAACCCATTAAAAAAAAAAATTCAAGTGAATGCTGCCCTCAGGAAGACTAATCAATGCATTCACTATAGTTCATTACAAGAACANTAAAAAAAAAAATTCAAGTGAATGCTGCCCTCAGGAAGACTAATCAATGCATTCACTATAGTTCATTACAAGAACAAATTTCATCACTGGGCAACAGTTCATTATCCACGTGTAACTTTCAATAAAAAGATGCTTCAGTGTCTTAGTTAGGGTATTTATCTGAAGCCACTAATTGAGTCTTTACCATAAATGGTGTCACAAGTTAGGAAATTTGTATGTAAACTAGAAATTACACAATACATTTTGTCAGTAAAATATTGCCAAAAATAAAACTGACGATAATGAAAAAGTTTCTCACATGTATTTGTGAGAGGTATGCGAATAAATCCTAATCACGTTCCTAAAGTTATCAAATAAAACAGTTAACACAAAGAGGAAATTAATGCAAGTATGACTGTACTACTCCCAAATGCAAGAGCAACTGCACCTTCAGTTGGAATTATCAAAAAAAAAAAAAAAAAAATTCCAAAGAGATGCCATTGCAAATAACTCAGTGTGCTAGTCAATTTTGTAACCATGGGTTAGCATCTATAACGGTTGAGTCCGATGAAATATATGCATTGTGTTTATAGCTTAAATGGCAATATTTATTTAAAAAATTGGTTAAAGGATAAGAAATGACTGAAAGAGAAAAGTAACTAGGGCCTCAAAAGTGCTCACTTTACCGTGAATAGCCTATAACACCGTCTATGCCCTTGTAGACAGGACTCGTGGACAAAGCCAATAACTCATAGCTTAACCACTGCTGGTCATCTGGTCGCACTGAGAGCTAACTGCTTCCTG
The DNA here is from genome assembly GCA_002778355.1 of Clitarchus hookeri. Taxonomy (NCBI): domain Eukaryota; kingdom Metazoa; phylum Arthropoda; class Insecta; order Phasmatodea; family Phasmatidae; genus Clitarchus; species Clitarchus hookeri. Next base: position 68,698 of record NQII01008086.1, on the reverse strand, counting down.
CTGAGTGAAGGTTTTCTGCCAGTAAGTCTTCCTGATTCTTCCTTGTGTATCTGGTTGCCCTTCACCGTTATTGGTTTTCATCTCTCCACTAGGGTGTATTGTCGTATTTACCCAAATACTGGACTACGTTTAATCCAAATTTTACTATAAAGTATTTTAGGTGTAGAATACTAAATATAATTTAAAGTGAAGAATTTAGGCATGTTACACCTCTATTGACATGCCAAGATGATAATATGGTATGTGCTGAATGGAGTGATTCCAGACCAATGTTTTCTGTTTGTTAGAAGCTGAATAAGGCCTGCCAGTTTCCTTCCAGCAAATATGATAAAAGCAGTGGGTAGGGGTTGGAAAAATTAACATCTATTTAAGTTGAAGTTAGCATCTATTTTTACAAAAATTAGCATCTAATTTTTTAGATGCTACAATTTTGTCAAATGTAAGAATTATTCAAAATAAAGTTCTCATTTCTTCTGGCAACAGAAACAAAAACACTTTAAAACACACACATTAAAATACAATTTACATGCCTTGCATTGACACCTGCAATGCAAGGCAAAATGTGTAACATAGTACAGAAATAATAAACAAAATTTCTAGTATTTAAATTTAAGGTAATTTTCAACACTTGTGAAATTATATATTTTCAGTAGAATAAAATCATTTTTATGTTAAAAACCAGTAAAAACATTAAAATCATCAATTTAGAACTACACCACAAGTACATTTAACAAGTACAAATAAAATTGAACGGTCCCTAAAAATCACACTATAGCCTACAGCTTTGTCAGTGACAATTACTGCAGTCAAAAACAAAAGAGCTGTGAAAACTTCAGCATTGCTCTCTTTCGGTTTTGTTCTTCGCTCTGTCAGAACATTGTTGTAGTGAGACAGAAGTTTTTCTTTATCCACGTTGTTTGTTGTTTGAGGGTGTCCACAGAAGTCTGAAGCAATACTTTACAAATGCAGATGCTCTGCAGAAACAGCATGTAGTATTCCTTCCACTTCAACTTTTATGCCTTTTTTGATCTGAAGCTCGGCAAGTTCTTTTATTGCTCTGTACCCTCTAGAAATATCTGACTGAGGTAACTGAAAATCTGAGAAGATTTTTCAGCCCAGCTGCCTCCTTATCACTGTTGAATACTATCATTGGTGGACTGAATGCATTGGCTACCTTTGAAAGTGTACTTTAGCTGGGTCAGCAGTTTTTAACTCTGTCAGTTTATATCATGCTGAACATGCAGCTTTCCTGAAAATATTTTCAGTGGAAACTTTTTCCATGGCATTCAGTTCACTTACAAATACAAGAATGTTATCGTAACTGATAGTGTACTCTTTTAATGCATCCTACACCGCTCGGGAACAACTGGTGGTATTACATGCATCAAGATATGGAACACTTGNTTGTACTCTTTTAATGCATCCTACACCGCTCGGGAACAACTGGTGGTATTACATGCATCAAGATATGGAACACTTGACACAAACAATTTTTCCTCGTAGTACTCAAGTACATAAAAAATTTACAACAAAAACACAATGCCCAACTCTCTCTGTTGTCTCATCACAGAGTATGTGAATAGTTTTTCCTTCTAAACCTGCAATGATGGAGGATGCAGAAAAGCAAAACACGATGGAGCTTTGGTTTTTGTATATTGGAAAAGCAAAGATTACTGTAAACAAATTAATTAAAATTCAATAACTAAACATAAGAATCACTAAATGTGACTAGTCCTTCCCAATGTTTGTATTTGAGGAAATAAAAAATGGTGGAATTTGATAATCATAATTTATCAACACAACACTGTTCATTATTTCAAGAGATTAAAAAATATTCCGTTTAAAACGAGCAGTTAAAACACTGATTAAAGCATTCTTCAGAATATAACAGGTCATATTTTTGCACATTCAAAAAACTTATATTTTATCCTTACTTAGGCCTACCAGGAACAAATTTCTCTTGCAGAGTTTTAAAGCAAGTCACTGTGTGTGAATTCATTTATCCACACTCGCAGGGCTAAATTTTCTAACTTTTCTAGTGGGATATTTGCTTTTGTAAAAGTTTACACAGTTTTTTTCGAAAAATTATTAGTCTAATTTTTGGTGCTTTGTCTAGTTTGCAACCGACACAAGCTATGTTTGTACACGTTGATCTACACAATTCCTTTTCCTTCATCACATGCTTCACCGAAGTCACATGTTTCTCGATAGTCTTTTTTGCTACGACACACTGCAGTTACAGAACTTATAGAATATTGTATTTCCATCGGTGGCGTGTAACCCATGAATTTTATATTGTTCGGCCCTTTCCTGCGCTGATACTCTGCTCCTCCCCATTTAACTGATTTGTAGCGTACCGTNTGAATTTTATATTGTTCGGCCCTTTCCTGCGCTGATACTCTGCTCCTCCCCATTTAACTGATTTGTAGCGTACCGTTAGATACGTAACCTAAAATAAAAATATTGACGGGAATGTAAGCAATAGTGAAAGGTGGATGGTACAACAGCAAGAATGCCAACTGAATAACTTGCATACATCTGAGGAAAAAAAATTACAACACTGAAATGCTGCCCTCAGAAAGACTAATCAATGCATCCAATGTATATCATGAAAAAAGCAAATTTCATCACTGGGCAACAGTTCTATTCAAATAAAATTAAAACTGAAAAATGNCAATGTATATCATGAAAAAAGCAAATTTCATCACTGGGCAACAGTTCTATTCAAATAAAATTAAAACTGAAAAATGTTTTAGCATCAAACCAACCAATGACTACTTTCCCACCATAAGCTTGACAACTGCATGACAAAAACACGAGTTTTTAAAAAGCATTGCGTAAACTGGGGTATTTACGAACATGAAAACATTGGTGCTGTATCAGCCATCAAGAGACTAACTGTACTGAATTGGTTATAACGCAACTTCCACACAACCACAATCGCAATGAAAATTTAATACCACATTTCCATCACAATATTACAACNTGGTTATAACGCAACTTCCACACAACCACAATCGCAATGAAAATTTAATACCACATTTCCATCACAATATTACAACATCTGAACTTTCAATTTTCTTAAACTCAGGATCTAACTTTGAATCTCTGAAGTTGGCACGCCACGCAAATACAAATTAAGACTGTCATTTGCATTCATTAATTGGAACTGACAGAAATCGAGACTTTCTATAATAAGCAAGTATAGTTATAGAAAAGCAAATATGCCAATTATTCCCTTATTGAAGGCAAGAAACATTTGTTGTGATTGCACACTCCACAAAGTCCTCATTGTGTGTCCTGGTGTGAATAAGGAACTTCTCTTCCTTTACTGTATTATAAGTTCAGCAACTGTGTATTTTTTTTAATGATCTGGTGGTTTACAAAAGATACCTTGGCATGGCCCACAGCCCTTCTTCTCTTCCCACACAGCAAACGAGGGTATAATGGGCAGTAGTCTGTATGCACCAGGATTCTAACCCAGGCCTATTTTCTTAATTAAATGAAGCAGTATATATCTGGTCAATATTGAGCATNGTATGCACCAGGATTCTAACCCAGGCCTATTTTCTTAATTAAATGAAGCAGTATATATCTGGTCAATATTGAGCATTCAATAAATTTGTTCAGTACCTGCTTCATTGATGTGCCCCTTCTCAATGTTGTGTCATGTAGAGACAACACTTTGCCATATTATTTGATAAAATAAACTTCCTTACTTATTACAGCACCGATACTATTTCTGAAAATTTCCATGCGAACTTCGTTTAAAATCCCACAACAGGAAATATTTTTACAAAAGTGCCTATGATTCATTAATGTTCTACATAAAAGTCATTACCAAAACAACTGTGATGGCAATAACGACATATTCAAAAGACGAGCTAAACGTAGATGGTGACACTCCATTTAAAAGGAAAAAATGCAATACATGTACCATGAGAAATTTTCTAATTGATTGGCTAAGTGTATGACCTAGCATCAGATGCATCCCTAAAAGACNAATACATGTACCATGAGAAATTTTCTAATTGATTGGCTAAGTGTATGACCTAGCATCAGATGCATCCCTAAAAGACTACTCTTGCAAATTCATACTGAGGAAAAACAACACACACACCAAAATAAATAAAACTCTAAAAGCCATCTCCATTATCATATTAACTAAACTTCCCAAGTGCACAATTATAGTTAAGGAGGTTAGCTGCAGCACCAGTCCAAAATTGTGCTTTTACTTATAGCAGTCACTGACCTAGAACTATCCTTGAGTCCGAGACTTTGAATTAAGGGAGCGATAAGGGATACACTGCCATGCACATCAAGTGCACCATCACCGCTATGTGCAATGCTCGGAACTGGTGTGCAGTATTCTCGTGTTTCATATATCGAAGGGACTTCAAAAAGTGACCCATCATTTTGTTGGTAGAAAGTGCGCAGCAAGGTTCAGTACAGACTACTATCACAGTTTTGCTCGAGTCTGGGAAGTATAATGAGATACACAACAGTCTGAAAAATTTGTTTTTAAGGGTGTCGGACCCCAAAAAATTAATAATTTTATAATTGGACCAAACATTGTTCTACTCGTATGCAATGCATGTGATTATATTTTCGTCAAGTAAAATATTTTTTACACTTTATAGTTTTTGAATAATTTGATGGCAAATACAAAATTCTTCTGTTTTGTTGCAGTTGTAATAACAAACACTACGTTATTAAGAAGAACAAATTTACAACATAAGCTAACGCCGTGGGCTGTTTGACATACCTATATGTAATCACCAAATAAAAATTCAAATATAAAAAATTAAAAGTTAAAAATATGTACAAATTTTGTTACATTTAACTATTTTTTTTCCTTCATATATAAAGCTTGTTATTTGGTGATCCCATGTGTGTCACTCTGTAGCCTACGGCATGAGTNTGGTTATAACGCAACTTCCACACAACCACAATCGCAATGAAAATTTAATACCACATTTCCATCACAATATTACAACTTGTGAACTTTCAATTTTCTTAAACTCAGGATCTACTTTGAATCTCTGAAGTTGGCACGCCACGCAAATACAAATTAAGATGGTCATTTGCATTCATTAATTGGAACTGACAGAAATCCAGACTTTCTATAATAAGCAAGTATAGTTATAGAAAAGCAAATATGCCAATTATTCCCTTATTGAAGGCAAGAAACATTTGTTGTGATTGCACACTCCACAATGTCCTCATTGAGTGTCCCGGTGTGAATAAGGAACTTCTCTTCCTTTACTGTTTTATAAGTACAGCAACTGTGTACTTTTTTTATGATCTGGTGGTTTACAAAAGATACCTAGGCATGGTCCACAGCCCTTTTTCTCCTCCCACACAGCAAACGAGGGTAAAATGGGTAGTAGTCGGTATGCACCAGGATTCTAACCCAGGCCTATTTTCTTAATTAAATGAAGCAGTATATATCTGGTCAATATTGAGCATTCAATAAATTTGTTCAGTACCTGCTTCATTGATGTGCCCCTTCTCAATGTTGTGTCATGTAGAGACAACACTTTGCCATATTATTTGATAAAATAAACTTCCTTACTTATTACAGCACCGATACTATTTCTGAAAATTTCCATGCGAACTTCGTTTAAAATCCCACAACAGGAAATATTTTTACAAAAGTGCCTATGATTCATTAATGTTCTACATAAAAGTCATTACCAAAACAACTGTGATGGCAATAACGACATATTCAAAAGACGAGCTAAACGTAGATGGTGACACTCCATTTAAAAGGAAAAAATGCAATACATGTACCATGAGAAATTTTCTAATTGATTGGCTAAGTGTATGACCTAGCATCAGATGCATCCCTAAAAGACAAATTCATACTGAGGAAAAACAACACACACACCAAAATAAACAAAACTCTAAAAGCCATCTCCATTATCATATTAACTAAACTTCCCAAGTGCACAATTATAGTTAAGGAGGTTAGCTGTAGCACCAGTCCAAAATTGTGCTTTTACTTATAGCAGTCACTGACCTAGAACTATCCTTGAGTCCGAGACTTTGAATTAAGGGAGCGATAAGGGATACACTGCCATGCACATCAAGTGCACCATCACCGCTATGTGCAATGCTCGGAACTGGTGTGCAGTATTCTCGTGTTTCATATATCGAAGGGACTTCAAAAAGTGACCCATCATTTTGTTGGTAGAAAGTGCGCAGCAAGGTTCAGTACAGACTACTATCACAGTTTTGCTCGAGTCTGGGAAGTATAATGAGATACACAACAGTCTGAAAAATTTGTTTTTAAGGGTGTCGGACCCCAAAAAATTAATAATTTTATAATTGGACCAAACATTGTTCTACTCGTATGCAATGCATGTGATTATATTTTCGTCAAGTAAAATATTTTTTACACTTTATAGTTTTTGAATAATTTGATGGCAAATACAAAATTCTTCTGTTTTGTTGCAGTTGTAATAACAAACACGTTATTAAGAAGAACAAATTTACAACATAAGCTAACGCCGTGGGCTGTTTGACATACCTATATGTAATCACCAAATAAAAATTCAAATATAAAAAATTAAAAGTTAAAAATATGTACAAATTTTGTTACATTTAACAATTTTTTTTCCTTCATATATAAAGCTTGTTATTTGGTGATCCCATGTGTGTCACTCTGTAGCCTACGGCATGAGTNAATTTTTTTTCCTTCATATATAAAGCTTGTTATTTGGTGATCCCATGTGTGTCACTCTGTAGCCTACGGCATGAGTATACTTTGTACATTTTTTCATCTGTACAACTAACTTAGTTTTGTTATTACGGCTGCAACAAAACAGAAAAATTTTGTATTTGACACCAAATTAATTACAATATTAAGCGTACAATTTTTTTATTCAATGAAAATGTCATCACATTCAATGCGAACAAGTTGAATGATGTTTGGTACAAATATAAAATTATTAATTTTTGGGAGGCCAACACCTTTAACAATGTTGAAAGGGTCCAAAATAATACCTATATTAGCATGCATCGTATCTTGGAAGTACTATTCCAATCTCGCCTGGGGCATATTTTCTTTTCATATGTGAATGTATTGAAAACACTAAAAACAAAAAAAAATTTATTTCAAATTTGCTGCAACACAGTTCAAGTGCCAGATAGGTAGGAACCTTAATAGTACAGACAGATGAGAAGAAGAAACACTTTTTCTCCACATATCATAGGTCAAAGTCTTACATCTATGGATTTAAAATGTAAACAATGCTGGTAACCATAATTTATTGACCAAAACAAAACGTGTAATGTGTTAATGTTTAAAAAAATTATGTGTTTTGTTTCCAATGTTATTTAAATACGTAAATCTCATTAACTGAAGTACAGGTACAATTTTAAATGCAATAAATACATTTTTATTATAATTAGGTGTCCGTATATAGGTTGACTTTAATTTTTGCACAAAATTTTGGAAAAAAATTACAGACATATTCGGGAAAATACGATATTACACCTGTTGGTCCTCTGGCTCTCTCGCACAAATTTTTTAGTAGGCAATCACTTCAAAGCTTTTACGTACAAACACTGTTGTTTCTAAAAAAGTAATATGTCGAGTTTCATGTCAATGTAAAGATGAGCAGCATTTCTTATAGCGACTGTTCACGAGTTTTAACAACGAAGATTAATTTTCCAATCATCAAGAACATAAATTCAACAATGAATAATTCATGACCAAAGAACAAGTTGTTTCCGCGTCAAATACATCAAGTTCACCTAATTGATAGAATTCTGAATATCAACTCAGTTCACACTTTCCTGCAACTATTCTCACTTTGCAACATATCCTGAAATGTGAAACAGGTATCACTGCACCATATTCATTGAAGAAATGAGCATACAGACTGTATTTACCTTGGACATAGGAGGAGTGGCTCTTGCATGCATTATGCCACATCTGTTTGGCATCTCATCTTCGTTGGGATATTCACAGTGGTTGTAATAGTCCACAGAATGAACAATTCTCAGGTAGAGCAACAGCCGGTCCAACACCTGAAACACAAACACATTGCTACAAAAGCTGAACTGAGAGGAAGAATTTCTCTGCAGAAAACTGGGTAGTTTGATGGAAAAGACATCCAAAGTCATATCAGGAAGAGGGCAATAGACAGAGCTTGTGGGAGTAGTGTCAATCCCAAAAGAGAAACGTGCCAGGGAGAGGAGTGTAGTGGAGGGGCCTTGGAGAGGGAGGGGGAGAGGGGGAGAAAGTGACGTAGGGAATAAGGAGGGACAAAGGGAGAAAGGAGGGACGAAGGGAGAAAGGAGGGACGGAGGGAGAAAGGAGGGACAAATGGAGAAAGGAGGGACAAATGGAGAAAGAAGGGATAGAGGGAGAAATGAGGGACGGAGAAAAAAGAGGAACGAGGGGCAGAGGAAGGTGATGAGCGTACGAAGGTGGAGGGGGGAGAAAAGCTGAGAAGGGAGATGAGGGGCAGAGGAAGATTGGAAAAAGGAACGGGAAGGGTTATGGAAGGAGGAGGGGAGAGAGGAGGTGTAGGGAAGAGTGGGGGAAGGGGGAAGGAAAGGGGGAGAAGAGAAAGGAGGCAGAGGGATGAGGAGGGAAGAAAAGAAGGGGTGAG
>NQII01008086.1:27145-59873 GCA_002778355.1 Clitarchus hookeri | reverse complement strand
GGGAAAGTGGTAGGAAGGGTTTAAAAAGAGGCGAGGTAGGGGGAAAGTGGTAGGAAGGGTTTAAAAAGAGGGAGGAAGGGGTAAAATGGGTGTAAGGGGGAGAGGCGGGGAAGAAAGAGCAGTCTAAACGCTCAGTCACAGTGGTCCCCGAGAGAAAAAGTGTGTGTGTGAGAGTAAGTTACATTGCAGATATGGAGAAGATGAGAGGACAAAGAAGCTCGGGAGCAAAATCTGACTGGAAGGTACTTGGAGAAAAAAAGTTGGGGCCAGACCTTAAGAGCAGAATATCGGATGACTAGCTGAAAAGAAAGAGAGAAATAAAAAAATTTTAAGTGAGCACCCTGCTGCTCAGCAAGGCGTGTAGGAGAGGCAAAGGCAGTGCCCGACTAGAAACAGGTTTTGGAGGTTGGGGATGGAGCAGAAAGCTAAAAGGAAAAACAATATTTGATGGAAAAATGTAATTACTGTATTTTGGCGTATATAAGCCGCACATTTTCACAAAAAAAAAATTAACTACAAAAAGTGGGGTGTTGCTTATTTACGAGATATTGGCATCTAAAAAAAACAATTTCATAGGACTGTGTAAATCCTTAAATTTTGCAGAATGCCAATCCACCGATAATACATATTCATATCGGCCAATCCAGTGTCAATATAAATTTTTTTTAAATATAACTAAATATTTAGATTATGGTAATTGTTTTTGGCAATGTTAACACAATAAAGTATTTTTAAGACTCACTCTGGGGGGAAAATAATGTTTTCTGGCCACTGATTGATTGAGTCTTGCTTTTGCGAATGTCTAACTATAAAATCTCTGTTTAATTAATTTTATATTTTCTTTACCAATGCGTATTTGCCGACTTCACTTTCACACACAAAACTTTACTTTATTCACCGTTACAGTAAGGAGTGTCACAATTTTTAAGGAAAAACTAAAATCCTTCCCACTATAATAGCAAACTGTAAATTACAAATGAGCGTCAAAACATTAACAATCGGGCACCAAAGCTGCTTGTACACACCACAGAAAACCAACTGTGATCTATGGGAGATAAGATACTCTGTGTGTAGTTTGCATGTCCGCCACATCAAAAGCGCTCCAACAGATGCCATTCTGTTGTGCATTACTGCCATGGTTTGACCATATTTAGTCATGTGCATATCTGAGACACAATGATCGATCAACACGTTTGTAAACAAATATGTTAACTGAATCTATGAAAAATTGCATTTCAGTGCTTACGGTTTGCCAGAATGTGTTTGTTAACGTGAATATTTATGCAAACGTCTGGTTAGAATTGACAGTGATGTCACCATCAAACAAAGGTTATTTTGGTGCCGGACGGACACACTAGCTACATCTCACTGGTGGGAAGTCTGGATGATCAGTCGTTTGGCTGTTACAATGCCGCGGTATAAGGTGGGAGATGTAGTTCTTTGACTCTGCACAAAGTCAGGTGTGGCGATGACGGCTTTAGGCACAGTAGGCTTTGACAAGGGCAATCTGTTACCTGCAGTGGGTTTCACCTAGGGTAGATCCTGGCTCGGCGGCTGCTGGCTGGAACGAAGGCCCTGTCCTAGGGCAGTGGTGTTGATGCTGACTGAATTGGTTGACTCCGGCATCAGGCTGCTAGGTGCAACAGGCCGGAAGTATGGAAAGGCAATACCCTAGGGTACTGGTAGTCCCTGTTGTAGACAAACTATGAGTGGGTGAGGATCTCCGATGATCTTCTGGGGCAGCTGGAAAAGGGAGCTAGGGGGGTACTGGGAGGTGAGGCCTAGACAGTCGGCGGGCAACTTGAGCTCGGTCCTGTGGGGAGGAACTGCTGAAGGCAGACGGCAATGGATTGCAGAGCAACCGACAAGGTTTGGAGGCAGTAGCTGCCTTCTTAGCTCTCCACCTTGCACCACTTCTATGGGTGACGGTCATATGGAAAGGTACTAAAGTCTGTCATATGAAGGAGGAGCAGGCAATGAGTTCCCTGGCTAGAGTGTAACCAGAAGAGGTTAGGCCAATCAGAATCAGTCCTGTCTCTCCCACCGGCGAAGTTTAACGTGGTGGATTTGCTGATCTGGATGTCTAGCTGCTTTGTCGCGTGTGTTCCTAGTGGTTGTGGCTCTACCTAACAATATTCCAAATATTGGCGTACCTGGTTCAAGGTACCGGTGGCCGTCGACTGTGATATGTTTGGCGACGTACGTGCTCCAGAATAAGGGTACCTCGCAGTCCTACACTATTTTCAGCAATATTGGTTTCAACACGCCAGGTATCAGCTCCTGCTTCTCCTTTGTGGGTTGACATCTACGAGGCATAAAGTAACAATCACCCTAGAATGAGTACACAGTGTTAAGGTAAGAACACGTGCTTATTCCTCAGAGAAATAGACATGGCGGCCTGTTCTATCACCTAACTATCAATTGTACTGAAACCAGCAGAAGTAGAATACGTTAACCAGGTGAAGGGGACCTGGGGCAAAAATAAACAAGAGCAGGTGAGCTAAGTAGGTATGACAATAACTGGACCCTAACTAACCTACACTGTTTGTCCTGAAGGGACTCATGGGTCACTGCCAAAGTTGCAGTGAGTTTAAGGGGGGGAGAAGACTTCTTCGGGGTCACTGGATGCTGGTCTGAAAGGGAGTGGTTCTCTCATGAGGAAAGCAATAGGCAGAGAGCTCCAGCACAAGTGGTGGGGCAAGCTGCTGAGTATTCAACTGGCATTCTAGGGTTCGCACCAGGGAATATTTTCAGCTGGCGCTGCTCCTTTGGCTACCTTCGGTTGGTCAGGTATCTTCGGACATGAGCTCCTCCCTTAACAACACTGCTGGTCGCATTCTCTCGGGGGTGGCTGGAAGCCCGCTTAGGGGCAGTGCTTGGCTTACATTGCTGGCTTATGTTACACGTGGGGGTGATTACAAGACACTTGACATCTGACATAATGGTATAGACTGCTTCGGTTGCCATGTCGTTAGGTGCCCCTTGCCTAGGGGTATATGCTGGTTGGCTCTAGAAGCAAGCACTCTTGGGTTCAAACCTCGCTCAGGGTGACGTGACATCACATTTAGATGAGGTGGAGTCGTAAATAAATATTATGCCAGTACGCGTCACGTTACTGCGCACAATTTTAATTTTAAAAAAATACAGTCAGCTCAAAATGTTCATTAGTGGATACTACCAATTTCAATGTACCCAAAATCCATATCCATAATTATACATCCAGAAGTTTCATTATGACATGTAAACTGGTAGATTTACAAGCTAGACAACATTTTTGCTCGCATAGCGTAGACTCGAGGCTTCCCACCTCTTTCTTTCACATTTAAGCTTCATCTTACTTCTCAGCAGTCTTTCCCTTCCCATCCGTTGCACATGTCCATACTATTTCACCCTTTCTCTCTCTATTATGCTCATCCTTGCTTTCTCAATTACATTTATCTCATTCTTGCTTTCTGTATTACAGTATCTCGTAGAGATCCTTCACTCCTGCTGAAGCATGTATCACATCATTCCTGATCCTCTCATCTCATTCCTGCCAGTATGCTTGTCTGTGTAAAAATTGTCATCTATTCTTGTTCTGCTGCATACCAATTACATTCACTCACAATGATAGTCAATATCCTTGGCATGGTCCACTACAAGTTATGCAATATTTTTAAAGAAAGCAAACAAATTTTCCAACTTCTACCCTTGCATATGAATTGTTTCTGCTTTATGGATTAACAGAAATAATTTCTGAAAATATTAGCTAAAATAACAACATGTGCAAAACGCTATTTATCATGTTTTGTATCTTTGACCTGAAAATATATTTTTAGTCTGCATTATATTAAAATACTTTTAACAATTGTACACAGAACAAAGGAATTTAAGTTTGTTAAGACATATTGCCTGCACACCACATCTTGGCAGATAAACTCCATAACGCATTAGGGAATCCGTCTGCAAAGACATGGTGCACGGACTATAGATGAACTTCACTAATAATAAGAAGTATCCTCATAGGCTGAGTGCCACATGTCAGAAACTATTATTGAAGTTAAATGTTAGGTCACTCCACCCTATTCACCATTTTATAAGGAATTAAAAATTACCACCCTATTTCCACTGTATAAAATTGAAGGTACATGCAAAAAAAAAATCAAGTAGAACCTTGATAAGAGTTTCTTCACGTTCAAAAGTTCCTGAATCGTCAGCCAACTGGCCGTCCTCGTGGTCACCAGAATGTCCCAGAAGCTCCTCCTCTTCAGCGGGAGCCTCCTCTATCAGGTAGTCGGTGATGTTCTTCAGCACTGGGTTCTTGGATACCAANGCTCCTCCTCTTCAGCGGGAGCCTCCTCTATCAGGTAGTCGGTGATGTTCTTCAGCACTGGGTTCTTGGATACCAAGCCAAATGACTGCGCACCCCACAAAATGAAACAAATTAATGACACGCTTATCAGTGCAAAAAATATGATTTCTCAGNGCCAAATGACTGCGCACCCCACAAAATGAAACAAATTAATGACACGCTTATCAGTGCAAAAAATATGATTTCTCAGTACACCGTTTGACATTTAACATTTTTGTTTTTGTAAGTGTATCCACAAGTACTTACTTATGAGTACTTGTGTATTATATCTCCTTTTCACAATCAAATTGTCTCACAATTTACACTTTCCTGCAATTAACAATTATTATGTCTGTTCCCTTAAAAAGTGTAAATAAGTTTTTCACTGCAATTTTTTTATAAAGGGGTTTTACAAATAATCCAAAAACCCAATTGCAATATGTATATGCAATATGTATATGCAATAGTAGCCTGTGAAAAAAAATATAAAATTTCTACGCAAACCAAATCAACATTTCAAAGTTTGAACCTGATGACCGAAAACAGGTAATCAAACTCACCGGCACAGACACATCTTCAGTCTTAGTCTCTGCAATCTCTTCCTTATCCAACCACAAGCCATTCCTGCTGTCCAGATTATGGACGATGCGGGCAGACATCTTGATGTCATTACGCACAACCTGCTTGTGAACCGTGATGCCATTAACAGTACGAATCCGCCTGCTCAGGTCACGGTTTACTATAGCACCCAGTTCACAATCGCGTAACTGAAACAGCAAAGTAATTTTACTGTGTTAATAGTTTTAAAAAAATACATATACCAGTATCTAAACAAAACATACAAAATGCAGTAAAAAAAATTAAAAACCTTTAAGGATCTGAACAATTACCACTGATTTGTAATCTTTTACATTTGAGAATTAAAAAACTAAAATTAACTCTCTTAAGAAAGGTTGATGGATGCTATTCAAATTTGCTATTTGGTAACTCTGGTGTTTTACATAAGTCTAGAGAGTCATTAGGTATTTACAAAAATTATTTCTTCAGATTTTTCTATCATTTGCATAAATTTCATAAATACATTTAGGAAAACAGTTGCTTAAACCTATGTAATAAATGTTTTTAAACCAAAGATTAAAAATTTAAAACAAGCTTAAGTTTGTTATTAAATTTGACACATGTTGGTAAAAAAAATCTAATCAATAATGTACTTTCATTTAAGAGCGTGTCATGTTATATATTCAATATTAACCAAGGAAGCAGTAAGTTTTATAGATTTTAAGTGCATTAAACTTTACTAAAAAATTAAAATACATAAAATTTAGAATTGGAACTGAGAATTGACAACAGAATCAAAACTGGAATCGGGATTGGAAAAAAATGGTATCAACCCATTATTACTACTGGCACAAAATATGTACTCTTAAAATGTGTACATGATATCATCTTAAAAAGTTAACTTAACATACTAATAGGGTGTGCGAAACTTCACATTTTTTAAGTTAAATCAAAGACTTTTGTACTTACAACTTCATCTTCGAATTAAAAAATCATAGAGTGAAAAATCAAAGATTTTCAGCAAAGAGTTTTTTCCACCAAAACTGGTATCAAAACCAGAAGCCAGTTTCATTAATTAGGGTGTGCGGATATTCGAAAATTCGAATAGTTGCAAATAATTTACGAATTATTCATATTCGAACTTAGAATATCTTATACAAAAATTGTGAATAATTTACATTCCCATTCAGAGTTATTAAATATACTTGAGCAGAGAGTAAAACATTAATTAATGGAACTCTGTTTTTATACTGTAAATGATTTTTTTGTGTGTAATGTTTAATATACAGGAATAAAAATTATGGTTTTATTTCAGTTTTTGGGAACATTTTATGTTACAATTAATTGTACGATTGTCTGATGTGATTTTTCTTAATTGTTATTTTCAAATATTAATTATTTTTGTGATTATTGTTACAGTTTTATAATTATTCTATCTTTAAAACGGTTTTTTGTATTGTGTGTTATGACTATTTTAATCTATTGTTTTATGTTTGCTATATTTCCTTAATTGCTTTGTGAAAAGCCTTTGTATATGATTTTAAATATTTTTGCAAAATTGTTGAATTCCCATACTATTAGTGCAATATATTGCACTAATTTTGTAGTCTTGTGGAACAATAAATAAATTAATGAATGAATGAATGAATGAATGAATGANCAATATATTGCACTAATTTTGTAGTCTTGTGGAACAATAAATAAATTAATGAATGAATGAATGAATGAATGAATGAATGAATGATTGAATGAATGAATATTCATATGTAGTTTTAAAAAAAAGTTTTACTGAAGGCAAAAGTATGTTGCAACCCATATGTATGTCTGCATACACTTTTTTTTCTATGCCATGCACGGTTTCAAAACAGAGTATCATACCCGTATGTTGTTAAGATTCCAACAGATCTCCTTGATGTTAACGTGCCTCTCAAAGGTGACCCATCCTCTTCGGAACCACTTCCTCTCAGGTTGCGGGTCTGCTATCGCCACACGCAGGAACCCTGGATAACGCTGGCACATCTTGGCAAAAAAAAGTTTATCATTAGACCTACCACAAATATTAAAATACCAAAACTGGTACATCACAATACGATTTGTATTGCTGCTCTTTACCACAAGGAAAGCAAGGTTCCACAAGTAATAGGCTATTCATGGTAAAGTGAGCACTTTTGAAAGCCCACATTTGGAATAATAGTCAATAAATATATTTTATTTTAGCCTCAGACATTAACTTCCGAGTATAGTGAAATATAAACACTGTGTTTATTACGTGCATGGTAATACTTATTTAAAAAGGTGGTTAAAGGATTAAAAAAAAAAAAAAAGGGAAGAAGGGCTTCAGAAGTGCTCACTTTAATGTGAACTGCCTATAATACGAATACAGTGGAACCCTCTTATAAGGTTCTTCAGGGGTCCACAAGAAAGTGACACTATAAGCAGGAAAACCTNCAATATATTGCACTAATTTTGTAGTCTTGTGGAACAATAAATAAATTAATGAATGAATGAATGAATGAATGAATGATTGAATGAATGAATATTCATATGTAGTTTTAAAAAAAAGTTTTACTGAAGGCAAAAGTATGTTGCAACCCATACGTGTAGGAGACCCTTTTGCGGGTAAGCACGGTACTCATGCTCTTGTATGTCTGCATACACTTTTTTTTCTATGCCATGCACGGTTTCAAAACAGAGTATCATACCCGTATGTTGTTAAGATTCCAACAGATCTCCTTGATGTTAACGTGCCTCTCAAAGGTGACCCATCCTCTTCGGAACCACTTCCTCTCAGGTTGCGGGTCTGCTATCGCCACACGCAGGAACCCTGGATAACGCTGGCACATCTTGGCAAAAAAAAGTTTATCATTAGACCTACCACAAATATTAAAATACCAAAACTGGTACATCACAATACGATTTGTATTGCTGCTCTTTACCACAAGGAAAGCAAGGTTCCACAAGTAATAGGCTATTCATGGTAAAGTGAGCACTTTTGAAAGCCCTCATTTGGAATAATAGTCAATAAATATATTTTATTTTAGCCTCAGACATTAACTTCCGAGTATAGTGAAATATAAACACTGTGTTTATTACGTGCATGGTAATACTTATTTAAAATGGTGGTTAAAGGATAAAAAAAAAAAAAAAGGGGAAGAAGGGCTTCAGAAGTGCTCACTTTAATGTGAACTGCCTATAATACGAATACCTTGAATTAATAAATTATCATTTAAATACACATATCTTCTGGAAGACTATAAAATGCTCTAAATACATTTCTGTTTCTTTGTGTTAGATATTGGATCTACACTGTGAAATTCAACACATTTTTGAACAAATGAATGTATATAGCATATTGCATTTTTCTGCTAGTAAAATTTGTATTAAAAATCTACAAAAAACTTTAATTGAAGTTTTGCAGAATTAAAAAACTACCTACAGTATTTCATAGCCATTGTTATTATACATTACGGTAGAACTCCTCTTAAAAATTCTTCAGGGGATAATAAGAAAGTAGCATTATAAGCAGGAAAACATTATAAAAGGGAAACACAAAAAAAAAATTTAAACACGAAACTACATAAAATTGGTTTATGTACAAAAGAATACATGAAATACAAACAATTATTATTTAAAGCAAACATAGTTTCATCGGGACCATAAGAACTTGGCATTACACACTAGAAAACTTTTCACAAATAACTTGGTATTTATGGTACAGGAAATGCACAATCCATAAAAATTTTTAAATGCTTCAGTTTATTTGAATAATACTAATTTCGTCATCGCATTCACCTCCACTACAATGCCACTTTGAAATACTACAAAGGATTGTGACCGTGTGGCACATAAACTTTCATTGTGATATGGAAACCTACATATGTTTATAGTCAATAGTGCAAAATATTTTTGTGACCCACAGCAATACTTAAGTTGTTTGTATTTTTCATAGTTAAGAGGTGCCCCTAAGTTGTATTCAAACATGAATATGAAACTGTTTCAGATATCACCTGATTAATAAAATACTAGAATTACAGTTTAATTACATAACTTTTGACACATGACTTAATTGACATAGATATAAACACGACTTCGCCTCATCTTCACGTGTCATCACGTAAGCCCAGGCGAGGTTTGAACCCCAAAACGACTTGCTACGAGAGCCTATCGTAACGCCCTTAGATGTGGGGGCACCNAAGCCCAGGCGAGGTTTGAACCCCAAAACGACTTGCTACGAGAGCCTATCGTAACGCCCTTAGATGTGGGGGCACCACAGACACGTCAGCCAAGATCATTTCACACTTATGTCAGACATCACGCCAACCCCCTCACGTATGAGAGAGGCTAGCCAAGCAACCCAGTTAAGCGCCTAAGCTACTGCAGTGGAAGCAACCCAGAATTACAGAGAAGCCTAGTTCCACCATGGACTGAGGGATCGTGTTAGTGAGCGCAGCTCCGCCCACGGGAGGAGGAGATCTCCCTCGCCACCCCCCTGCCTCAGACGAGCCCGCGGAAAGGTGAATATATGTCCATGCACCGCTAAAAAACAGGAGTTCATCTCCAGCAGCTCGCTCCACCACCTCATGTGCTGGAGCTCTCTGCTGACTCCAACGTCTTCGCAACCTAGCAGAAGCTCTTCAAGACCTGAACCAGTAACCTCCAAAGAAGTATTCAAACCTCCTCAAACACGCACTACCCTTCTGGTAGTACCACCCGAAGTCCCTCTGGACAACAGCATTGCGATAGTTAGGGACAGTTTGTATCATAGTTACCTCTGCTCTTCTTCAGTTTAGACCCACGTCCCCTTCACCTGGTTAACGTAGTTTACTTCCATTCAGTTACTGGTAAGTTAGGAGATAGTACAGGCCACCGTGTTTATATTTTACGAAATAAATACATTTTCTAACAAACATCAGAGTACTGATACTAGGGTGAATGTCTATAAACGCCCCACCTGTCAACAACTGCCCACCAGGGGAAAGCAGGAGACTGCGTCTTTTACAACCCATTAACCCATTGCCGGACCTAGAGGAGGATTGCAGGCTCCCTTAACCAGGCACATGTACATCTCAAACACACCCATTAGACAGCTACCCATACAGTGCACCTTGTGTGCAGTATGCTAGAGCCACAACCACTAGTGACAAAATCCACAACGTGACAAGTCAACCAGCCCAGCGGACTCACTCCATCCACGGCGCTGAACTGTAGCCGGAAGGAGTGATAGACTGGTTCTGCAGGTCTGCCCACCTTTGGACGTACACCCAATGTCGTCGTCGGACATCCAGGGTAAACCCACAACTCTAACCACTGCACTGTCNGCCCACCTTTGGACGTACACCCAATGTCGTCGTCGGACATCCAGGGTAAACCCACAACTCTAACCACTGCACTGTCGTCGCTGGTTGGAGTAATCTGGTATGACTCTGGTTGGGTTGGGTTGGTTATACACATAACCAGGGATCATCGGCGCCTGCTCTCCTTTCTTGAGGCCGACTTTAGCACCTAACTGTATACCTTTCACCCAAAGCAGTGGTGTGAAGAGTGNGCCCACCTTTGGACGTACACCCAATGTCGTCGTCGGACATCCAGGGTAAACCCACAACTCTAACCACTGCACTGTCTTCGCTGGTTGGAGTAATCTGGTATGACTCTGGTTGGGTTGGGTTGGGTTGGTTATACACATAACCAGGGATCATCGGCACCTGCTCTCCTTTCTTGAGGCCGACTTTAGCACCTAACTGTATACCTTTCACCCAAAGCAGTGGTGTGAAGAGTGGCAAGATAGAAAGGCAGCTACTGCCTCCAAATTCAACGGCAGCTGTAACCCAACCCCAACTGCACTTTGCAGCATAACCCCTTGGGAACGAGCTCAAGCCGCCCGCCAGTTGGAGAGGCCTCACCTCCCAGCTCCCTCCCCCTCCTTATTTCAACCCGCCCATCAGGACCAACAGCCGACTGCACCTGATCATCACTGCCTTTAGTCAGAACACCACATGCAACTAGGGATCGCGAATCCCTGGTTCCAGAGAAGCCGGACCAGCAACAGAGCAAGGAGCTACCCCGGGCCACATCCAGTACAGGTAAACCCGTGACAGTGTGCCAACCAATATGCAGGACAGCTAAACCCACGACTGACTTTGTGTCGTGCCATCAAGCCACACTCTTTATCTTATATACCGGCCGGGGCCTAGTCAGCGGTCCACAAGGTCAACCAGTTAAATTGCCCATGTTCTCTCCGATACAGCAAAACCTTGCCCGACCGTGACGTCATCAGCCACCCAACGCCACGTGTCACTTTTGTAAAATAATATCACAAAATACAATTATGAATAATCAACAAAGAGAAAAAACTGGAAGCTTTTATCCTCCACACAACGTAAATGCTAAAGAGTTGTCTGTAACTCATTAAACAAAATCTGGTTGTTTATAAAACTTACTGCTTCAACTTCCTGTTTGGTGATCGATGGGGCCAGAGTCCTTAAGAAAATGGAGACCGTTCTATGTAATGGCCGTGGTTTAGGCTCCTCTGGCTCACTTGGCTTTTCCTCTGTCTTCACAGTCACTTCCCCATCCACTTTCTTGAGTTCCTCGTCATCATCTGGCTTATCATTATCAAGCTTCAAAGAAGAATCTTCTTTGTCAGACTACAAAAACATTTTTATTACCAGAATTAAATGGCTTTAATTACTGATCATTCATTATCATAAACACATAAGAACAACAAACATATTATTAATTGTAAATATGCACTGCAAATGGAATACTTTTGGCTGATTAAATTTTATATACCAAAATTTTTAAGTGAGTTATTATACAAAATTATAGTAGGTATGGTACTACTTCAAATAAGAACAATCTGGAATATATTAATACTTGGAAAAAGGATAGTCTCATACACACATGACTGTGCTATCTGTAGTGCTGCAAGTCGCAGCTTTCATGACAGATCCAAATATCACAAATACAGATATAATTCAAAAATTAGAAAACATAAACAAAAATTAGACCTAAAAAAAATTTTAAAATATAAGATTGCAAATAAAAATATGACACTGCCAAAATACACCTAAAAAACTAAAGACTGCCTTAAAAACTAAAGACTGCCTTAAAAACTAAAGACTGCCTTAAAAACTAAAGACTGTCTCAAAAAACTAAAGTCTTTCTAGAAAAACTGCCTTGGTGCCTGGAAAAAATTACCTAAAAAACTGAGAACGCCTCAGAAAAAAATCAACGCAACACCTCGGAAAAATTCAAAACCGCATCTGAAAAATCACCTTAACCTTAGAAGAAACCAAGACCAAACTGGAAAAATTCAAGCTGTCTCAAAAAAAATCAAAACTGTGTAATAAACAATGCCTCAAAAAAATTTCATAGCCACAAAAAAATGTTACATAGCCTCAAAAAAAATTAACACAGCTTAAAAAAAATTTACACCCCCTCAAAAATAAGTACCACCAACTCAAAAATATATATAATCACCTCAAAAATAAACACTACCACCTCAAAAATAAATAACATTACATCAAAAATAATTAAGACCACATGATATGAGCAAAGACTACCTAAAAATAAAGGATAAATGTGGATGAAATAAGAGACAAACTCAAAAAAGNAATAACATTACATCAAAAATAATTAAGACCACATGATATGAGCAAAGACTACCTAAAAATAAAGGATAAATGTGGATGAAATAAGAGACAAACTCAAAAAAGTGAAAAAAACAAGCCCCTCCATTTTCATAACTGCATTAATACAAAATGAGTTTTCCATTAAATTAGACAAGTAATTTTGCTTTTTCTTTTATGTTGGCATTTCAATAAACTTTTAAAATGACTGTCCACTGATTAAAATCATGCAAATTTTATGGTATAAGCAAAATTGAACACAGACTTAAGAGGGATTAGTCCCAATCATCTTGAATTTAACCATTTTTTTTGTCAGAAATTACATTTAAGTTGGGTTTAACAAAATTTTTTTAACAACAGGGCATAAATAATAGTTTCTGAAGCTTTATCATGTTCATTTTCACTACCATTATCCATTTTTAACTAGTAACTGCTGGGATAAAGTAGGTGGTTTTACCTTGCGGGTGANGTTCATTTTCACTACCATTATCCATTTTTAACTAGTAACTGCTGGGATAAAGTAGGTGGTTTTACCTTGCGGGTGACTTCAACAGTTAAACTAACCACAGTAGTCAAGCAATACTAACTTCATAAAATGTACAAAACAATGTGTTGTGTCCTGTCGTTACGTAAAATTAAATGCAAAATCTACAAAGCAGGTTTTCGCAAAAATTCTAAAAAGCCAAGATGGCGCGGACTAATCCACTTTAATGCAAAAATTTGCAAAGTTTGTCATATAGGGGTAGGGTTGGGTCAAAATTGGTTCAAAATTTGCAAAATATCTATAGTGACTTTCCCACCGTAGCAACCTTATCTACTGTACTACCATTATCCATCCCATTATTTTTTTAATTATAAAGCAGAGTGTGTAAAATATTTTGATTA
Organism: Clitarchus hookeri; assembly: GCA_002778355.1. Classification (NCBI taxonomy): domain Eukaryota; kingdom Metazoa; phylum Arthropoda; class Insecta; order Phasmatodea; family Phasmatidae; genus Clitarchus; species Clitarchus hookeri. The sequence goes on along the minus strand of NQII01008086.1, from coordinate 46,472 downwards.
GTGCCTTGTACTATTATCAAACATATATCTAGTCATAAAACATTTACCATCACTTGCTAACTACTAAAGCAAACACACTGACTCCAAAATAGTTATTGTATGGAAATTAAAACCATCCAAAATATTTAGAAACAAAAAATTTAAATAAAACATATTCTTGTATTCAGATAAATACTGTATTCTTACTACTTACAGTATATTATTACAACTACAACACTCTTTTAGTATCCTTAAAATACTCACAATGTCCTCCATTTCGACATCGGATTTGTTTTCTTCAGTTTCTGGCTCCATACTTTGTGACCTTTTCCTTTTCTTGCTCTCAGGTTTAGGTTTAGANCGGATTTGTTTTCTTCAGTTTCTGGCTCCATACTTTGTGACCTTTTCCTTTTCTTGCTCTCAGGTTTAGGTTTAGATTCGGTTACCTTCAATTTCGCCAAAACGGTGTCATCTTCATCGTCGTCACTTTGGTCGCCTTCTAAACCTGGGGGTGGTGGCTCCTCATCTGTAAATTCACAGTTCCATCAATCATGCACCTATTGTAAAAGAAAATAATACTAATAAAATTTAATCTATTAAGCTATAACATGAGTGTAAGCTGACAACAAATGAAAAAAATTGTTGCAGCAATACCAGTATAATTTAATAAGATCAGGTTGTATGGACAAGGAAAAGAGGGGCAAAAGCAGATGAATGAAGAATTGATTAAAAACCAGTTCCAAAAATTTTCGGATGTGCAGTAAAAAATGTATTGTTGAGTGAAACACAGGCAAAACTATAACAGATTAAAAGTTTGCAGGATAAAAAAAAAAGAACTTATTTTCAAACAATATTTGCTAAGAAACAAAAAGTTATGTTTGTAATTCAATGTTCATGAAACTTCACACAACTGTAGTAATGAGCCATATTCTACAATAGTAAACTTGCTGCCATTCCTATTTTATGCTTTCAGTAATTTTCAGCCAAATGCATCTCCTTACTGTGCCATATGNCGGATTTGTTTTCTTCAGTTTCTGGCTCCATACTTTGTGACCTTTTCCTTTTCTTGCTCTCAGGTTTAGGTTTAGACTCGGTTACCTTCAATTTCGCCAAAACGGTGTCATCTTNCTCAGGTTTAGGTTTAGACTCGGTTACCTTCAATTTCGCCAAAACGGTGTCATCTTCATCATCGTCACTTTGGTCGCCTTCTAAACCTGGGGGTGGTGGCTCCTCATCTGTAAATTCACAGTTCCATCAATTATGCACCTAGTGTAAAAGAAAATAATACTAATACAATTTAATCTATTAAGCTATAACATGATTGTAAGCTGACAACACATGCAAAAAATTGTTGCAGCAATTTTCGTATAATTTAATAAGATCAGGTTGTATGGACAAATGCCAAAAGACAAGGAAAAGAGGTGCAAAAGCAGATGAATGAAGAATTGATTAAAAACCAGTTCCAAAAATTTTCGGACGTGCAGTAAAAAATGTATTGTTGAGTGAAACACAGGCAAAACTATAAGAGATTAAAAGTTTCCAGGATAAAAAAAAAAGAACTTATTTTCAAACAATATTTGCTAAGAAACAAAAAGGTATGTTTGTAATTCAATGTTCATGAAACTTGACACAACTGTAGTAATGAGCCATATTCTACAACAGTAAACTTGCTGCCATTCCTATTTTATGCTTTCAGTAATTTTCAGCCAAATGCATCTCCTTACTGTGCCATATGCCCCATCCCCCCACCCCTCGCTCACCAACCCACTCTCTTACAATCCTGTTGATCTTCAGCACTAGCAATGCATGTTAGGGCTGAGCCGATACCGATATATCGAAACCGGCCGATATCGTAATTATCGGAATTGTTTGCAATTCGTGTTTAAATCGCCGATAATATAACCAATATTTTGCGTTAAGAATTTAAGATGATGCTGTTTTCATCTTGCCATAATTGAAGTGGATTAGAGCACTATTTGGTTTTATTAAAGTAATAACAATTTTTAAATTGGCTTTTACTAAAGTGCCTAACTGGCTGTGCTTATTTTTAAAGCCAAATTAGGCAAGTTTTGCACGATTGTTTACAAAAACATGTATACAACAAAACAATAGTAACCACCATTTGCGTTTACTGAATTTTATCTTTGAAGGCTAGCTTGCCGCATGAACAAAACTTAACATTTAATCAGCCTAACACATATATAATATTAACAATAATTAATATTTACGATCACCTCCATAAATATTTTGTCTTAGTAGTTTCATGTCCAACAGTGAACACGGCAACTCATAAAATAAATTATGTAATCTTGTAATGTTGGTAACATGCTGTACATCACTGCCGCCGCCGTTGGTTTGTTTGTTGTTGCTGTAGTTATATGACTGTGTTAGGTTAGGGAANCATGCTGTACATCACTGCCGCCGCCGTTGGTTTGTTTGTTGTTGCTGTAGTTATATGACTGTGTTAGGTTAGGGAAGAAACGTGGTGAAATTATTTACGTGTGCCAGCAAAAAAACAAATAATGTAGCTGGAAGGAAACGTGACGTGTGGAATTTTTTTTACCCTAAGCAACACGCAAGAATGTTTGCAATATTTGCAAATGTTTGGTTTCGAGAGGTGGTACATCATCGAGGTCGTATAGTGCCACAAACTTAAAACGGCACCTTGAGTGTACGCACCCTTTGTGGTGGAAGCTTTAAATTACAACAGTGTCCTCCTAGGCCTGTTTTAGAACTCTCAACACAAATTTCTGGCAGAGAAANGTGCCACAAACTTAAAACGGCACCTTGAGTGTACGCACCCTTTGTGGTGGAAGCTTTAAATTACAACAGTGTCCTCCTAGGCCTGTTTTACAACTCTCAACACAAATTTCTGGCAGAGAAATAGCGCCTAGCCATACCATAATTGCGAGTACTTCACAAATTTCAGATAACGATTGTGTGGCTACATGTTCATAGCCCTGATGTAAACAGGTCCAAACCGAAATTTCATAACGTGTATGTATGGAAAAAGTAAAGTAAACCTTATCCTTCATCACATGGCCGCACTGTGAAAATAAATAGTCTCATTGGAAAAATCATTTGCACAGACCTTTTACCACTTAGTATCGTGGAAAACAAAGGTAGGTTGAATACTACAAATACATTATATGCATAATTCATATGTGCCTCACATCTTACACATTTTTACATCAATTTAGATTATTTTTGTCTGAAAAATATGCTTAATTACTAACTAGTAAGTGGTTCCTAGATTTTTATTTATCTTAATAGTTTGACCCATCACTGAAACAATAAAAACAAAGAAAATTAAAATTTTATTTAACTAAATGTTTTAATAATAAAGTTTTTAATTTTTTGAAACATGAAAAAATGTAATTTTTTTTTGTCAAGGCAGTATTGGTAATATCGGTAAGTTTGTATCGGCAATATCGGAAAAGGCTCAAAAACCATATCGGCTCACCTCTAATGCATGTGTAAGTCAATAAATCCAATTTCCTCCACTGCCTCTTCTGGAATAGGCATGAACCCTTTACATACTGTTTCAGATGCGTAAAGACACTTGTTCACAGGAGTACATCATATGACTTGACTAGAGTTACACAGATGTACTACGACACCCCTTGTAACCTCCCCCCCCCCCNCCCCTTGCCAACCCCTTTCCAACAGTCACAGCACCACCACGGTCAAATACTGATCAACAAACTTACCTAAAAACCTAGTGACAGAGCGCTGTAGTCACCTTAAAAATGACACGTTGAGTAGCCAGATTGAATGCTGGGTGGGAGCGTTGGTGAGTTTAGCTGGGTAGTCTGTTTTATAAAATATATGTATTCCATCCAACAAACCATGAAAATTTTCAATGTATTTTCTCTTACCTTACACCATTTATTTTATGCGATTCCTCAGTACATCTGATGTCCCGTGTTATGTTTAAATAGGCAACTCTAACCAATAGATATAACACAGATGAATAATTTTTGAAGTCAATTAAATAATTACGCAATAAACATTCACACAGAATTTTTAACCACTCCTGAGTACTTGTCTTCTGTGATTCGTGGTTAGGTACATGACAATGAGCAAGGATACTAACTTTAGTCATCTGCTTACATTGCAAAATGTGCTTCTGTGTTTTTGATAAACTTAAAAGAATGCAAATACTGCTGCGTGAGCCTGGAATAAACCTGCACAATTTGAATCCATTTCAACTTGCNTAGTGTGTTTTAAAGTGAAGGCTTCTGTGTTTTTCATAAACTTAAAAGAATGCAAATACTGCTGCGTGAGCCTGGAATAAACCTGCACAATTTGAATCCATTTCAACTTGCTTGGCGAGTGTAGGAAGTCTGTTTAATCTGCACTTTACTAGGCACAACCGAATCTGAACTTGCATCTAGAGTACACTGCAACTCGAGTGACGGCCCAACGGCTGGAGACTGCAGCACACACAATCTTGTTTTATTTCTTTGTGTGACAGCAAGTAGTTATCTTCCTTGGTGGGAGCATTCTTTGAGGAAAGGATTGGACAACTGTCGCGAGATACAAAAAGTGCCTTAATAATGATGAGAAATACGTAGAAAAATTTAAGATATGCTCTTTTTTTGTAAAAATGAATCATTCTGTTAAAGATTAAGTGTAATTTTTTTATACCACGGCGGTACTTACTTTATGGACATGTCTCGTATGTGTGTTTCCTGCTTATTTATTCATGAGTCGAGAGGTTTTGATTGGCACCTAACAACGAGTCATCAGCACCAGTGAGGGTGAAACAAGNGGCACCTAACAACGAGTCATCAGCACCAGTGAGGGTGAAACAAGGTGAAGAGAGAACAGAGGCAGAATGCACAGGTGGCAGAAAAAGAAATACACAGAGAAAATCCACCAGCTAGCGGCAACATCCACCACGTTTTCCACATGCGAAGATCTGGGTGACCCCACTGGGAATTGAATGTGGTTCACCTTGAGGGGNCAACATCCACCACGTTTTCCACATGCGAAGATCTGGGTGACCCCACTGGGAATTGAATGTGGTTCACCTTGAGGGGAGAAAATTAGTCATAATACTACACCACCCTAGAACCCTTTCCAATGAAGTGCAACACTTAAATACATAAGCACAGTCTGCAAGTGTGTCCCCTTTGTGTATGTAAACCAGCATGCATGCATGCATCAACCAAAAACAAAAAAAGTACATGCAGGTAAAATCACAATATTTTATACCCAGACGGATGTTAGACCAATATTACCTGGTGAATCGTTATCACTGTCATCAGACTTGTCACTCTTATCGGATTTGTCAGACTTGTCACTCTTATCAGATTTGTCAGACTTGTCACTCTTATCAGATTTGTCAGACTTGTCACTCTTATCAGATTTATCAGACTTGTCACTCTTATCCGATTTAACTGATTTGTTTGACTTATCTGATTTGTCAGATTTGTGAGATTTGTCAGATTTATCCGATTTGTGAGATTTATCTGATTTATCCGACTTGTCAGACTTATCAGATTTATCTGATTTAACAGATTTAACTGATTTTTCAGACTTCTGTTCAGCCTTTTCATCATCCTGCTCTGGAGTTGCTTGCTTTGTATCTGTAGATTCCTTTATAGAAATTACGGAGTCTTTATCTTCATTATCAAGCTCATCATCACTGAAAAAAAAAAGGCAAATAAATCACACATCTACCACCTTAACTGGATACATTATACGTAGAGAACCCACAAAAATGATGAATAGGTCATGCCATAGGCGGTGTAAAAAAAAACTTCAAAGTAGTATATACAAATAAAGAAAGCTGTGTTTAGGAATATGACTTATTACACAAAAAAAAGCTGGTATTTAGGATATAAAATATTAATGGGGAACTTTACTGAAAATAATTCTTAGCGTAACTTTATTTGACCTAACCTATGGAAGGCTATAATGTATTTTGGTGCCAGTTAATCGACATAACGTACAATATTTATTTTGACATACATTTGCATATAGACCTTGTGCTATATTTAACCTTCTTTCGTTAACCTATTAGCTGGATGATCTGCGTTTTCTAGACAAACATTCATTTCTATCATCATGTCAACAAAACTAGAAACAAATTATTGTTTGATCCTTTACCTTATTTACTGTTTTTACACTTTCGCCTATCGATATTTGTTTAGTTAATGCAGAATTTGTATAACAAAATAACCATTTTTTTGTGCATGTCATTTGCAACATGCTTTTCGCACGTGTCTTTGCATATCCAATCAATCCTCATGTAGCAAAATTTGCACATCATAATTTTATCATGCAAATCAAAACTATAAAATCCCTGCAATTTAATTTCTCTTTCACGGTCAATTATTGACTATGTACTCTGCATTCTGTCAATCTTTAGCGTATACACACAAATATGATTGCATCGCAAAACTATTCTCTGCAAAGATTAAACAAGTGTATGAATTGAAACAATATATATNACACACAAATATGATTGCATCGCAAAACTATTCTCTGCAAAGATTAAACAAGTGTATGAATTGAAACAATATATATGAACGCAAGAAACTATGACTACCGATGACATAAGCAGATAGATAGGCAGTGTTCGTATTGGCACTTTTAGTTTACTAAAAAGTCAAGTAACCCGAATTCGTAGACTATAATAATGACGTAATTGGTATTTTAGTATTTACTGTTTAGTATGTAACGATTACTGAATTTCACGAATGTATCAACAAAACAAAGGCAATACCATGGCATTCGCCTAAATTATTTGGTCCGTTTTCTTTTAGTTTACGAGAGCGATAGTGTAAACAAATAGAATTTGTGGTATTAAGATGTACTTTCGTGCAAAAATGCGTGAATTTCGCATTTGTGTTGAAACAAAGGTAAAATCACAGAATTCGTCTAAATTACAGTGGAACCGCGTTATAACGATAGTCGACAATGGCATAATAAATTATCGCTATAGTGAGTTATCGTTATAACAAAATTTAGAGTGGCCTGACAGCTGCATTATGTAACGACCAGCAAAAGAGACTTTGCTTCCTCCTCCATTCTTCTTCCCCTGCCCCAAATTTTCGGGTTGTGGGAGGGAGTTCCTTGCCTACCAATCAACGGGCTACTTCACTCCCTGTCTCTCTTCTTCCCCATGTTTTCCTCCCACCATGCCCCCCTAAGTTAAACCTGTCTCTCGCCCCTCTGNACTCCCTGTCTCTCTTCTTCCCCATGTTTTCCTCCCACCATGCCCCCCTAAGTTAAACCTGTCTCTCGCCCCTCTGCCCGCGCTTCCTTCCTTCTTCTGTCTCCACTCCCTTTCCCATTCATGTTACTGATCATTCCTGCAAGCCTTCTTTGTTTCCGTGCAAGACAGAGGATTGCCAGCCTCTCAGGTAGAAAAAAAGAGGGTAGAGGCGACACTACATTTTTTTGAGAGGTGACATTCCAAGATGGCAAAAAAAAAAAAAACCCAGCGCGTCACTGCGTAAAAGGAAGGTCGTAAAAAAAAAAGGAAGGTCGGAAGTTAGAANCAAAAAAAAAAAAAACCCAGCGCGTCACTGCGTAAAAGGAAGGTCGTAAAAAAAAAAGGAAGGTCGGAAGTTAGAAAAAATCTCCCACTGCAGTTGTTGCCATTCTTCTTTTAACTTAATTAAAGTATTTTCCAAACATATTACAATCACCACACGTTAATGTAAAGGAAGAACAATGTTACGTACTAAGAGGTGCCACAAATTGTTGGTACAATTTTATTTAAATNCACACGTTAATGTAAAGGAAGAACAATGTTACGTACTAAGAGGTGCCACAAATTGTTGGTACAATTTTATTTAAATAAAAAAAAATTCTTCCTGGTACTTGTTGCAAAAATCATGGTGCCCACTATACACGAGTAAATATGGTATCATAAACAATGTAGCATTGTGTAGCAACTGTTAAGACGTAATCATACTTTTCCCCTCACACGTCTTGCACGTGGTGATGCAATGACCTTGCAAGCGGCAGAGTCTTCCTACACCCACATCATAAAAGGAGCGGTAGGCCGCTAGCATATCGCAGCCAACATCCCCCCTCCCCTTTTCCAATACTTACTGCACTTTTTCCAGTGTACCCCTCTTTTATTGACCTCGACTAGCTCTTCTCCCCTCTTCTATCTTACCTTCTTCCTTATCCCTCACAACACCCGCCCATTCCGCTTTTCCAGCTTCGGCCGAAGCGAGTGTCGCCATGTAATACTGACTAACAAAGGCTGGCTCGCGCGTGGCAAGTGGGTGAATGTTACTTGCGATACAACGTGTTTCAACATTTAAAAAATACGAGTTTACAAATGTTTGTATTGCTATAGCAAAAGACTGCATTAACAGATTTGCGTTATAAAGGAAATTAAGTACCTTTCAAATTNTACAAATGTTTGTATTGCTATAGCAAAAGACTGCATTAACAGATTTGCGTTATAAAGAAAATTAAGTACCTTTCAAATTATAGGGAAAATGACGGTACATTTAATAACTATCGCAATAGCGGACGTGACGCTATAGACCATACTCGTTATAACGCAGTTCCACTATATTCGTATTTTGCGTTATTTCATGAATTTTGCATCTCACCGTTTTACGGGGTCCCTAATTATAGGTTTTAAGAAACACACATCTATATTAAATATTTTTAATGTTCTACCAATATTCTGGTTGCTACTCACCTCTCTTTTTTATCCTTAGGTTTGGCAGCTGGAGACTGTGGCTTCTCTGAGGACTGCTCCTTACTTGTAGCAGCTAACTCTTCCATACTTGCACTTGGTGAATTTTCATCAAGAATGGTGAGGTCAAAATCCGTGCCTCCTTCCAGCCTGATTACGGCAGCATCCAGAAGGTTGATCAACTGTTCCGTCTGGTGGGCATCCACCGACACCTTGTCCATACGTTCACTCTCCAAGAACTCCAAAAACACTTTGATCCGGTTCTGTGTGAAATTAAAATGACCAACACAACATGCATTGAATAAGAACTGATAATTGCGAAAAAAATCAACCCAGTATTAAATGTGCCACAATGCATTATATTAATGTGACTCTATAGGAATACTTAATTCTTATAAAATACAAGGAAAATGCATAAAATCTGGATAAAAAAAACCAGCAATAAATTTTTTTCGCAAGTTTAAAATAAAGAGTTTGATACTCATTACATATCTATCTTGCTTAAGACATAGAAAACAAAATATTAATATACCTTCAATTTGTTAGGTTTTACTCAATTTCTATGGATAAATCAATTTCTGTAACACAAGGAAAAGGTTTTTCAAGGCAAATTATTTTATAAGTTAGTGTTGCAGTGTTTACTACAAATGTGTTCTACAGGTATATCTATCAAAAGCTGTTCTGCATGTTCAAAACACAAAAGCAAAGAAGCCCTAGGGATGACAATGGCATGTGTAACAGCAACAAATACAGAGGAACCCTGTCATAACATCCAATTATAACTATTTTCTGCTTAATAAGCTTGATCCACAAACATGATTGACGCGTGATATGTACACATTTATTTAAACAAAAATTCGCCTCATCTTCACATGTCATCACGTCACCCCAGGCTGGGTTTGAATCCTGAACGACTTGCTACCAGAGCTTACCAGCATGTCCCTAGACGCGGGTGCACCCAAAGACCGAGAGATGGCAACACAGAGCGCAGCTCTGCACACGGCAGGAGGAGATCATCCCAGCAACCCTTGCACCATAGAGAGCCAGCGGGCAGGTGGAATATATGTCCGTACACAGTCGCAGAACGGCAGTTAATTTTCAGCAGATCGCTAAACCAATTCGTGTGCTAGAGCTCTCTGCAGACATCGACGTCTTCCAGTAGGACCACCGCTACCTACCAGACATCTTTAAGACCTTCACCAGCAACCCCCAAAGAAGTCTTCACCCCTTGAACACCCACTACCCTTCTGGTAGTGCCACCCCAGTCCCCTCTGGACAACAGCATCGAGTTAGTTGGGGTCAGTTAATATTATAACTACCTAGCCACATCTGCTCGTGTCTAGTTTAGACCCAGGTCCCCTTCATCTGGTTTATAGTAGTCTACTTCCGTTATAGTCCTTGTTAGTTAGGAGTTAGTGTGGACTACAGTGTCAAATAAAAATGTTTTCTATTGAACCTCAGAGTACTGATTCCACTGTGAATGTAACTTCCCCCGTAGATGCCCACCCACCAGGGAAAAGCAGGAGATTGCGTCATTACAAGCCAATTGCCGAACCTAGAGTAGGACTGCGGGCTCCCTTAACCAGGCGCATGTACATTGCGAACACACCCATAAGACGGCCATCTATACTGTACACCTGGTGTACAGTACGGTAGAGCCCCAACCACTAGGAACTCAATATACAAGGAGGTTAGTCAACCAGCCCAGCCAATTCACTCCATCCACCACGCTGAACTGTTGCCGGTTGGAGTAATAGGATACGACTGAGTGGCTTGGCTCCGGCTGGCTTTACACCTAGCTAGGAATCCTCGTCGCCTGGTCTTCCTCAGCATGGCAGACCTTAGTTCCTACATGTATGCCATACACCCATAGGAGTGGTGCAAAGTGGCAAGCTAGGAAGGCAGCAACTGCCTCTGAATCCAACGTGAGCTGTAACCCAGCCCCAACTGCCCTCTGCAGCATAACCCCCTGGGAAAGAGCTCAAGTCACATGACAACTGGCGAGGCTCCACCTTCTGGTACCCCCCCACACCATATTTCAGCCACCCTACAAGACAGCCGGCGAGCCGCACCAAGTAGTTGACTTCCGTCAGGGGCTCCGCGTCCCACTGGGTATAGCGAACCCGTGGTTCCAGCACCGCAGGACCAACAGCCCTCTGCACCACCTCCGCCCATTGACTGGGGGCACGAGTTTCAGCCGGCACCAGCAGCAACAGTGGCCGAGTCAAAATCTACTCTGGATCACATCCAATACAGGTAAACCAGTGGCTGTGTGCAAACCCATAGTACGAAAGACAGATAAGCCCACAGCAGACTTTGCGTTGTGCCGTCAAGCCACGCACCTTAGCTTATATACCGGCAAGCANCCCGTGGTTCCAGCACCACAGGACCAAAAGCCCTCCGCGGGCTACCATCAGCACCACCTCCGCCCATGGACTGGGCACGAGTTTCAGCCGGCACCAGCAGCGACAGTGGCCGAGTCAAAATCTACTCTGGACCACACCCAATACAGGTAAACCAGTGGCTGAGTGCAAACCCATAGTACGAAGGACAGATAAGCCCACAACAGACTTTGTGTTGTGCAGTCAAGCCACGCGCCTTAGCTTATATACCGGCCAGAGTCCGGCGAGCAGCCAATAAAGTCAGCCCAGACATATTGCCCACGTCTCTGACACACACACACAAAACCTTGCCCAACCGTGACGTCGTAGTAAGTCACCAGACGTCACGCGTCACGCTATTATAAAGTTTACCCTTATGCAAGGCTGACATTTCTTGGGGCCCTTGCAGGGATGGTATTTTAACAACTTTTTTTTTCATAAGTCAGGGCAGCACCTTAAACTGGTCAAATCTGTGGAAAACTGGTAAAAATTTGGATAAACTGCAAACATGCGAAATTAGAAGAAAAAAAAATGTATAATGAAGAAGTTTACAAACTTTATAAATAAAAAATGTATTTACAACAGCAATGTAAAAACCTTGATTTGGTAAAGCTTACTATCAGAATTTATAAATTAGCTGTAATGTAACAGTAAAACTGCAAACCATTATATTAAGAAGTGTTTACTTACATCTTTATCAAGCAATTTTTAATACAAACAAAAAAAAAGGAGTACTTGTACATTTATTCCTGTTTATACAAAACCATTTATGTAATTTATTTTAATATATAAAAAAAATGAAAGTATTCTATCCTAGGGGTACAACAATGAGTTTTGAATAAAATACGGCTTAGTGAATTTTACAATTACCAAATATTTCAAAAATTGTTTGGTGCTTATCAGAGACATAGCCAAGGGTGGGTGGATATGGGGGTTGTAACCCAGCCCTCTTTCTTGCTTTTAAGGTGGTCAACAATTGGTATTAAAACTATCAATAAGCCTTACAATTTCATTTAAAAATTGCTTTGAAATATGATGCATTTTATTATACTGTTGAGCAATTTTTATCAGAGTAATTGTCCTAATTAACACATGCATCAGCACTGCTAACACAAATATGACCTCCCTTCCTTCGCTTTGATCAGTATAACCCCTTCCTTGAGGAATTTCTGGCAATGCCACTGGTGCTTATGGCTTTAAAAAATAATTGCATGTTTATATAATGGTTCCAGTCTTGCTCTTGCATATTCTTTGGTGTGGATTACAACTCATTGGTTCACTATATTTCTTTGATATTCTTTGTCATGACCTGCAATTTTTCAGTGTAAGAGGTAACTTAGAGGCTATAATGTTAACACAAGTACGAAATGTTACATGAACAAGTTTGGAATAACAAATCTCTTAAAACCATATGGTAAATATAAAGTAAATAAAAAAAAAAAAGTTTCATTGCAACTGAAAATATAGTATTTAATCTGTCGTTTAAATAATGTTTAGTAATGAAAAATAACTTTTCCGGTTTTATACATATTCAGGGNCACAAGTACGAAATGTTACATGAACAAGTTTGGAATAACAAATCTCTTAAAACCATATGGTAAATATAAAGTAAATATAAAAAAAAGTTTCATTGCAACTGAAAATATAGTATTTAATCTGTCGTTTAAATAATGTTTAGTAATGAAAAATAACTTTTCCGGTTTTATACATATTCAGGACAGGAAGTCTATAATACACTTTGGTGGTTTTTTCCACCAACAGGCCTAACTATATTTGTTATAAAACACTATTTCTATTAGGTTTGAAAAAAACAATTTTTGTGGGTAGTGTAAATCAACATAGGTATCTGGTGCAAAGTGGTGGTGGAATTTTTCTTGAGGAGGGGGGAAGACTGAGGACAGCATCCCCACCCTAGCAAAGAGGACGGGGACAGTGAATGTATTTGCCTCCTCTCGGAGTATTGCCAAAAGTACATAAGGTTTCAGACTTCAAAATAGTGAAAACGTTCTTGTTATCCAATCTGTCCGTTTTGTTTAAAATAGGGATGTGAAACTAGATTCCTCGACACCTGCGATTCTTGAAGAAATGTGTAATCGAGAATCGGAAGACCAAAGATCGAAGCATCAAAAACCAATTACTATAAATAGATAACCTATCACCTCTCCAAAACTGTTTAAAATTACTTGATTTATGCCAATAATTGAATCACTATTGGAAAATTATTATGCGCGTGAAAATAGGAGATGCGGAAATCTGAAAATAAAACTGTGCTGGACATGTTTGAATTTACTATTTAGTATATTAGTATTTAGTAGTTTCAGTTTGGTCGGCGTCGACATCACTTGTTTAAAGATGGTTGCGATTTGGTAGTTTAGTATTTTAGCAAGTTTCGTTACATACTGGAAACCAAATAAATACTAAAATACCAAGTATGTCATAATTTTGTTGACTAATTAAGGTTACGCAACCTTTTAGTAAACTAAAAGTGCTAATTCGAACACTGCCTCACTTTTTGCATAACCTATACTTTACTCACTCGAATAAAAAAGAACGTTTAAAAAACCTACCACATAGCGGGTGATTTCAATGTTACCACAACAAATGGTTTATATTAATAATATAGCACTTTATTAATTTACATGCGACAGAAACTAACTTTTTAATCCACTCGTGGAATATTCACTTTTGCACTTTTTGTGCCTTCTTGCGACTTTGATATGACGTTTCTTCGTTCACAACATTATAAATTACGTGCGCACACTTCACTGTTTACGTTATGCCTTGGTAAGGAACGAAAAGAAATTATATTTGTACCGTTGTAATATTTCCGAGAAATAAATTTAAAAAAAACGTTATCGTAAAAGGAACTAAGTTTCTCGACATCTTACAGTTTTGGAACGACCATCTGGCATCTGCAATGATTGTTTCTAGTCTACAAAAGCCATTGGCTTAATTTCACTGCAGCGCTGATAGTACACAAGCACACAAGTCATGCCATTTCAAAAACAAAACGGAAGCATTTGATTATAACAAGAAAAATATTTCCATGCAATTGTTTTAAAAAATGAGCAGTGTAATTTATCTGTCTTGCAAACAAAATGCCAAATCAAGTGTTTGTAAAATGCATTTATATGTAGAGGCAACAATGGAAAATTTCTATATTTGCTAATGATACATTCCCAATCTCGTCCTTTTCCTGTGGAAAAATTTATTTTCAGCCCCGTCCGAAATTTTTCTGGCTCTAAATCTCCAATCCCACCCAGTTATGTTTTGTTTATGGTAAAAACTAGCCTTTTATAGTATTATCAATCTAATTCTACAGTTATTGTGCCTATCAGTTGCATGTGATGAAAAGATGATTTCTTTTGTTGTAAAACATAACGACGTGTTTTCACTGTGTTATTCTTGGAAACTTTTTAATAATTTCATGCGTTGGTAAACATTTACCAAGGCGTGAGGTTTGGAAATATTTTCGAATAAACTGTATGGACAAAAATTTTGCGGTATGCAACATATTTTCTAAAAAAAATATCTCGTGGTGTAAGTCATACTACAAGCAACCTGCGAAAACATCGAGTTGCAGCATTCTGCCTACCTGGTGAAGAAACGAAAACTTGATGTGAAACAAACATCTGAACTTTCATCTTTACATGTAAATTTAACTTTTGTTTCATATCCTGAAGAGGACACATCATTCTCAAATCAAGGGACAGATGATGATGGAGCTTTCAAAACTAAACCCATAAAGGTGAGTTCATCTCAACCAACCCTCACAACAATGTTTGAGAGACAACCCTCACATCAATGTTTGCGAGACAAATACATTTAAAACCCGATGATCACAGTGCGAAGGACATAACTTTGCAAATTGTAAAAACTATTTTCTGGAATTTACAGTCTTTTTTCATTGTGTAGGACAGAGGTTCCAGAGCTCTGAGTGAACATTTGCAGACACGGTACACTATTCCACCAAGGAATAACTTTGCTACAAAAGTGATTCCAGAAATGTACAACGAAACAAAACCCAAGGTGGAAAGTTTACTCCAAGATGCAGACTACGTAAGCTTCACAACTGATATGTGGACTTCATCAAGTAATGATGACTACATGAGTCTAACAGCTCACTTTGCAGACAGCAGTTACTGTTTACATCACTTAGCTCTTGAGGTTGTCCCAATTCCCAGAAATCAGTAATACCGCTGATAACTTATCAACCTTTATGACCACAGTTATTAGTGAATGGCACTTAAGTGACAAGGTTGTAGCTGTGTTAATGCGAGAAATTTGACACTCTGGTCTAGGAAATACAGGTTTCGGCCATTTACCTTGTCTGGCCCATACACTGCAGCTTGTAGTTAAAGATGGCCTCCTTAATGCCAAACTTGTGACTTATATTGTTGGAGTGCGCAGGCATTTAGTAAGCAGTTTCAAGCATTCATCGCAAGCTTGCAAAGTTTTTAAAGAAAGCCCAAACTTTAGTGGTTGTACAAGACTAACCTACCCGATGGAATTCAACCCTGCACATGATGGACTTATCGAACACAAGCAAACGGTAGTACTTGCTTCATTGGATCTAAAATTGTCAACACAACTTTCTTCTTCACAGCGGGAACTGATGAAACATATACGTATCAGATATTCTTCAATTATTCGATAAAGCTACACTCACTGTCAGCTCCAGTAAGGTGTGCATTTCGGAAGTAACTCCCATAATAAACAGCATAGTTCAACAGTTGCAAGTGCCACCACCAGCTGGTTCTGGCTTACAAGGCATGGTAAATGATTTACTAGCATCCTCGAAGATGCGCTGTGGGCAAGTGGAAAAAATCTGGCTCTAGACAGTTGCTACTCTGCTAGATCCCCGTTTTAAGGGCAAGGTTTTCTCCGACAAGTTTTCTAGGCACGGCTAAGATTTCTCTGCAGCAAGAAGCCGAGAAAATAGTTTTTCAAAGCAATTGTGCGGAAGATGAGAAACTGGTATGTAAGTTCTAATTAAATGAATGTATTAAAATTCATACTACTGTGGTTAATTAACATTATTACACGCAATTTTGTCATTCCAGCTTGTAGAAACTGTGGGAAAAGCAGCAGGGTCAGGTTCACAATCCATGTGGAACCTGCATTCTGGCATTATGAAGAATACCTCTCCACAAGCTGCATGTGCTTCGCCAGCAGTTGGAAACATACCTACATGAACCTCTGGCACCTCCTGATACCGATGTGCTTAACTACTGGAAGAACATACAAAACTTGCTCAGACTCCCCAGTAGAATGATCCTCACGAACATTTGCTTCAGTNGTAAGTTCTAATTAAATGAATGTATTAAAATTCATACTACTGTGGTTAATTAACATTATTACATGCAATTTTGTCATTCCAGCCTGTAGAAACTGTGGGAAAAGCAGCAGGTTCAGGTTCACAGTCCATGTGGAACCTGCATTCTGGCATTNAGCCTGTAGAAACTGTGGGAAAAGCAGCAGGTTCAGGTTCACAGTCCATGTGGAACCTGCATTCTGGCATTATGAAGAATACCTCTTCACAAGCTGCATGTGCTTCACCAGCAGTTGGAAACATACCTACATGAACCTCTGGCACCTCCTGATACCGATGTTCTTAACTACTGGAAGAACATACAAAACTTGCTCAGACTCCCCAGTAGAATGATCCTCACGAACATTTGCTTCAGTNTCTTAACTACTGGAAGAACATACAAAACTTGCTCAGACTCCCCAGTAGAATGATCCTCACGAACATTTGCTTCAGTAATGGAAAAATTGCCTAGCTGCAGCACAATTGTTATACTTTTTTTTCATATGAACCACCATTAGTTTAAAATTCGCATCATAACTACGACGTTAAAATTTTCTCAGTTGCGATGCCGATGAACATTTCTTTTTCAATGTGGTCACTTATAATTAATTAACACGTGCTTTTTTACCAATACGTTCGATACCAAACCGGAAAACGGCTTCAGGAGTAAACAAGGTACGGAAAAAAAATTAGAAGTCGTAGATACAGCTACTATCTCGTACTCACAACCCCAGACGTATTCACTCTGGGAATGTTGAACGTCGGCGCTAAAGTTGGTCATCAAACAACTTTGATCACTCACGTTCACAGACATGACTCCATTTTGGTGATAACGTAGCTGCTCTAGATCACAAGATGTTTAGTTTACCACCATGTTACACTTGCATCTTTGGTAAAAGCATCCTAACCAAACATAACTGCCTGTAGTGTCCTGCAATGCACGGACCCATTTATGCATATTTAATACTTGTACAAATATTTTAGCGGTGGTTTCGCGATAATTATAAATATCTGCACGCCTGGATTAAAGACCAGTAACAGAACCTATTGGAAGAAAAACATGATGGAAATTGAAGTTAACATCATTATTTGTTGTGATTGTGTTTTATTTCTTTTGATAATATTAACCAAACCTGTGTTTTTTGAAAGATTAGAATATTTGTCTGGAAACATCAACTAAGTGCATAAATATTAACCTCAATTTTTTTGTGATTCAAAAATTTAGGATAGGTCTTATTTTCGCAACTGAAATTTGAAACAAAATATTGTCTTATATTTGGGTGAATGCAGTATATCCATCTCTATTGCTCTATCTATCCATCTCTATCTCTCTAATACCATGACCTTCAATTTACCATGTGTTGTGTGGTTGTAAGGCACAGGAGACACCATAAGTGTGTTATAACAATTTTCTAATGGAGGGTCATTTGCATGGACCACCCC
Organism: Clitarchus hookeri; assembly: GCA_002778355.1. Classification (NCBI taxonomy): domain Eukaryota; kingdom Metazoa; phylum Arthropoda; class Insecta; order Phasmatodea; family Phasmatidae; genus Clitarchus; species Clitarchus hookeri. Next base: position 28,681 of record NQII01008086.1, on the reverse strand, counting down.
TTGGTTTCACTTACGGATTTCACACTTGTTCTATGAAATCGTTGTACTGCGCTATAGTACAGATGCACAACAGTTAACACACGTCCCATTAAAATTTACATAAAATGTGAAATAGTGTGAAATTCACAATGTACAATACTGAAATGAAATGAAGGAAAATAATACAAATAGAAAAGTTAATGCTCAACAAAAAGAAACAACGGAAATACAAAACAAAAAAAAATTTTTTCTGTAGGTTTTTTTAGCCAATGCAATGGCATAATTTTACAAGTTGTAACACATGAATTTCAACAAATTAAATTGCTAGCATTTTCAGAAATTTCATGCAATAAAAAACTTTCAAAAAACTATAAACTCTGGAAACAGACTCGAAAATGTTCCCAGAAACACGGTTTGTAACATGAAAATTGAGTTTATTACTGTAATCAGAAATATAACAGAAAAATTGATAACCTTCAGAGAGTTCATCTGTTCATCTTTCCGCTTCACTGAGTCCTCTGGATGATACTTAATTTTGAACCTGCAGGAGCATAGACCACAAAATTAATCTTGCATAAACGAAACCAAAAATATATATATATATATATTTATATATTGACACTGCAGTAAAATATATATTACACACAGAATTAAAAACACAGAAATGGAATGCTATACTCTCCAATTCATGAATTAATGTGAGCATCTGGTATTCCAAATTTAGTGCAGCAACCTACTCGTAAATTAACATATACTTTTCAAGCATTTTCTACGTCTCTTCTATGAGAAACCCTGAAACATGAGAGTTTTGAGCGACCTTCTCCAAAAACTTCTACCTACACTTCATACTAAACCACAAGTTCATAATTCAGGTTAATTGGCATTTCAAATACCTAGCTGGCCCTAAATTTCAGGTATAAACAGGACTAGTGATCCTTAATTTAGGGCTGACCTGCACAGCTCAGCTGCAGGACCACGTGCTGAAGTTCTCTTTCTGCCTAGTGCAGCTCAAGTCGCAGAACGTTACTCCGCCCAGAAGCCTACCGAAGGCACTAACGTCTCTCAGCTACATGGCCCTAGGCACGTTTCTACTGCATATGAGTTCAGACAGCCTGGGGTTAGCCCTTGCTACGTCAGCATCCTCAGAGACCGAGAGAAATCCTTGTTGGCAACCTAGGTCCCTAATCAGGTTACAGGCTGAACGTGTGTGTGTGTTCCGCCAATAAACAGACTTTTTGAATTGGCTTCGTTTATCACTAAAAGCAGCTATTTTTCACACCCTGCCTCCTCCTGTTCCCCACTTCGTCCTAGTGGTCTGCCAACACTCCTCCAGAAGTAAGTACGTGCCTCCTCTCCCACCAATTCCTTCCTATCCCTCCCGGGAGCTCCCAATCTGCACGTTAATTGATTCCTAAGGTGATATCCCGCCTTGCTGGGCCACACGGGAGCAGTATTTCAACCTGCTATTGTCCCCTTCTGTAAAGGTCTGCTTAGGTCTGCCGGCAACGTCACACCCAGCCAACATACTTGCAGGAGGCCAATAGTAGGCACCTAACA
>NQII01008086.1:0-18959 GCA_002778355.1 Clitarchus hookeri | reverse complement strand
AGACTCCCTGACGCATCTCCCATAAACTTAGAGGGGAAGAAGAATGGAGGAAGCAAGGTTACGCCTGTAGGTCGTTACATAATGCCGCTGTCGGACATCTCAATTTTTTTGTATTAACTTGTCTCTGCATGCACGTAGTTTAAGACATTCGTTAAACACAGGATCTACAAGGGCAAATACAACAACAAAGAAATTATGGGGCAAGGTAAATTTTGTTATAACGATAAATCGCTAAAGAGATAATTTATTTTGCCATTGTCGAATATCGTTACAACGCCATTCCACTGTATTACTGTAAAGAGCTTTCAATGTCCTGTAATAATACTATGCCTGCAGTTACTGTGCTTCTAAAAGGAATAAATTGTGTAATCAAAACATAATAAAAAAACTTTGTTTAAAACCAAATTAAAGAAATTGTGATAGAAGAATAAAGATTAGTGAATCAGATATGATTCTTAACACAATGCTGTGAGACAGAGAAACTAAAATAAGCAATCAATGTTTGAAACTTATGGTGATAAGTGGTTATGAGAAGCCACAAACTAATTATTTTAAGAGTACAACAAACACAACAAAAATGTTTCAGAACTTACCACTCTTCATCTTTGTGAGCCATAAAAAATTCATTGAGTTGCTGCCTTTTAAATTCTAATTTATACTCATTGTACTTCTTGATGGCTTCCTCATCAGTTATGTTGTCGTCCTGGGTTTGCAGGAACATTTTGAAAGACATCATGGGCGGCTGCGTCTCCATGGACGTCATGTCCCTACACAAAAAAAAATGAAAGTTTCATAATACCTAACCACTTAATCAAGGAGTTACATTTTAATAATGGGGTCAAAACCTCAACCCACTACATTTGCTGTAAAAAAAAAAATCTGGTACAAATGTTTAAATACGCATGTTATAATGTCTACTTAGTTTATTAGTAAAAACATATGTCATGCACCATGTAAAATGTATGAGAACATAGCCACCAGAAAGTAGATACACCAAAATGCCAATAGAAACTCATTCCATGACATGGACCAAATTGCCAACCCTATCTGATAATCCAAAAATAACAACACTGCTAAAGCTAAACATAAATGTGGAAAACAACATACTAGAGTAGCTTACAAATAGTTTTAGCAGTACCGATTTGGCTGTCATAAAACCACCATTAAGCCCTAAATTCAATAAAGAGTCAAATATAATATGTACTTCAAAACAGTGATTTAATTCACCATGAATAAAACTTTCTAGATTTTGTATTATTGCTGGTGAAAATAATTACAATAATTTTGCTCAACGTATAGGTTTGGAAAAATATTGAGAAAAAAATACTTAAGACCTTAATTATCTTAAAGAGGATTTGTGATCTAGCAACATAAAGTACAATAAAAACTTTGGTTTATCAATGAGACAAAGACACACTTCAGCTTATTGGTTCCTGAAGTACAGTACTACTAACTTGTACCCTGGTGTGCCTTGGTGACTAGCAACAAAGAATCGTGCCCCATTAACAAAAACAAAATACTGAAAACCACCATATCAGCTGTGGTGCAACAATACAAAGACACAAGTGCCAAATTCAAAAGGATTTTGTTTCCAAAATAGCCCCACAATGCCTAGCCAGCTAAAATAATTGGCTCTTAACAGATAATTTTTTGAAATAAAAAACTGCATTGACACTTTAGGAATTTTAACATCAATTCAGAATAAGGTGATTATAAAAACAAATTCACCCATTAAACATGACTTGTGATATTGGGGAAACCGACGTCTACGTCACGGTCGGACAAAATTTTATTGTGCCGGTCACAGAGATACGGGCTATCTATTTGGTTCGACTTTACTGGTTGCCAACCGGAACCGGCTGGTATATAAACTGGGGCACGTGGCTTGGCAGCACGGCACAAAGTCTGGTGTGGGCTTAACTGTCCTCCGCAACACTGGTTTACACACAGCCACTGGTTTACCTGGAGTGGGCATAACCCGAGGTAGCTCATGACTCGGCCACTGTTGCTGCTGGTGCCGGCTGGAACTTGTACACAGTCCTTGGGAGAACGTGGTGCTGGTGGGAGCCCGCGGATGGCTTCTGGTCCTGTTGGGTTGGAACCACGGGTTCTATATACCCAGAGGTATCTGGAGAACGTAGACGACGACTTGATGTGGCTCACCGGCGATTTTGTAGGGTGGCTGAAATAGGGAACGTGGAGAGACTGGAAGTTGAGGCCTCTCCATTTGTTGCACGGCTTGAGCTCGTTCCCAGGGGGTTAGACTGCAGAGGGTAGTTGGCGCTGGGTTACAGCTCAAGTTGGACTTGGAGGCAGTAGCTGCCTTCCTAGCTCGCCACTTTGCACCACTCCTATGAGTGTATGGCATAAAAGAAGGTACCCAAGTCGGCCACACTAAGAGCAGGCGACTAGGATCCCTAGTTAGGTGAAAATCAGTCATGACCAAGCCAACCAGAGTCGTACGAGACTACTCCAACTGACGAAAAACAGCTGGATGGTTAAAGCGGTGGGTTACCCTTGATGTCTGATAGCAACATGGATGTGTACCAAAGGGGGTCAGACCTCCAAAACCAGTCTTACCACTCCTTCCGGAGACAATGGTAGCGCGGTGGATGGAGTGAATTGGCTAGGCTGGCTGACTAGCCGCCTTATGGATTGAGTTCATAGCGGTGGTGGCTCTACCATACGTGTGCACCAGGTACCTTGGCGTACCTGCTCCACAGTATGGGTGGACGTCTAACAGGTCTATTAGAGATGTATGTGCACCAGATTAAGGGAAGCGGCAGTCCTACTCTAGGTTCGGCAAATGGGTTGTAATGACGCTGTTTCTTGCTTTTCCCTGGTAGGCTGACATCTACTGGGGTTAAAGTCATAGTCATCCAAGAAATAAGTACTCAGAGGTTAGATAGAAAGAAGTGTTTATTCCCGTGAGGAAGACACGATGGCCTGTATTAACTCCTAACCAACAAGAAACTGTAACGGAAGTAGACTACGATAATACCAAGTGAAGGGGGCCTGGGTCTAAACTAGACAAGAGCAGATGAGGCTAGGTAGCTATAATACTAACTGACACTAAATAACTCAATGCTATTGTCCAGAAGGGACTCGGGTATCACTACCAGAAGGGTAGTGAGTGTTAAAGGGGATGAAGACTTCTTCGGGGGTTGCTGGTGAAGGTCTTGAAGATTCCTGGTAGGTAACTGTGGTCCTACGCGAGGACGTTGGTGTCTGCAGAGCGCTCCAGCACATGAGGTGGTGAAGCCAGCTGCGGAGAATGAACAGCCATTCTGCGGCAGTGCGGGGACATATAACCACCTGCTCTTGGGGGTGACGGGGGTAGCTCCTCCCTCTGTAGGAGCCGTATTCTGGTGCCATCTCTCGGGCCGTGGCGGAAGCAGGTTTCCCTGCTATGTGAGGTTACGTCGAATGCGTGAGCTCAGGTGCAGCACTGGGCCGTTTGACTGGCTTCTATCATACGTGGGGGGTTGGCATGATGTCTGACAAAGTCAAAAACGATCTTGGTTGACGTATCCATGGGTGCCCCTTGCTTAGAGGCATGCTGGTAGGCTCTGATAGCAAGTCATTTATGGTTCAAACCTTGCCTGGGGTGATGTGATGACACACTAAGATAAGGCAAAGTCTTGTATATATATCAGTACGTGTCACGCATCAAACATACCAATTTCCATTTGAAATAACACAGCATAAATATATTATGGCACCTCAAATGTACATAATATTCTAATGTGAAGGTGTGTAATGAAAATAAATTCCCAACTGATATAAAATAAAGTGGCACTGAATGGAAAGACGGCTTGTTCAGTCATTTTTCAACTGGCATCCACCATGAAGGACCACAAATATTAGTTGTTTCAGGCTAAGTGTAAATTTTACTGAAGGATTCTACAAATCAATCATTTCATATCAGTAATGGACAAAAGTGATTCAGGATTTCCATAGAAAAATGGATGGCCGCTAACTTGATGCACCGTTGAAGAGTATAGGGATATTCCCTCCGCCAGTGCTTCCAAAAGTCCTGTACTATTCATTGCACTAGCTGCCAGTGATTCAAGCGAGTGAGGTTCAGGTGTGTAATATCTGATTCTGGAAGAGCTGTACTGGCTACAAGATGAGAAAGTGAGCTAGTGTGAGCACATCCAATTCAGAGGGGTCAGAGCTGAGCTCACACTGACCAGAGTTCAAGACACCTTCTCTGCGAATCAGTACAGTGGACATCTCTTCATATGAAAAAACTTGCCAGCCAATGACCTTGGCAAGATGGGTCATAACAGATTTCATACCAGCTTCCCATAGGCACCCAAAATGGTGTGCAACTGGTGGGTTTAAATGCCACACTACCTATTCCCTCTTCGCATAAAATGGAGCTGACCTTATCAATGTGAGTGGTGGCATGTACAAACTGGTACAGTTCAGCCAATTCTCTAGATGCCCCAACAAAGTTGCTCCCACAGTCACTGTACATATGACTGGGTCTCCCTAGTCTTGAAATGAAGAGCTGAAAGGCAGCCAAGAATCTAGGGGTGGACAAATCACACACCAGCTCCAAATATAAGGCTTTAGTGTCTATAAACACAAACAAACACATGTATGCTTTGGTGGGCTGCACACTCGTGCTCGAGTCATGGTGAAGTGAAATTGACCACCGTAACCAATTCCAGTGTGCTGAAATGCTCTTGACTTGCTGTAACTGAGGAGCAGGGAGTTCACCCATTGCTGGTGAAAAGGAATTGGGCTTGGTGCGAAAGCACTTACACTGTCCCAAAACCTGCTTAATGACTGACCGTGCTAACAAGATCCAGAACTGTTCACCGAGTATGGTCTGCAGAGCACAAGGACCTGAAAGAAGATCAAGGTAATGATAATGATTAATTATCACTGCAGTAAGAGGGTGTCCGCTTAGGTAGAAGTATCGAATGCTGCACATGGTATGGAAAGTTTGCACGAGTCAGTCTTCCATCCACCCTGAGAAATCCCGCAGGATCCAAAAAAGGGTTCAAGCACCGAATGGATGTTGAGAACAGCTGCCCCCTTTCCAATGCTGCCACCAAGGCTCGTAACAAAACTATGACTGAACGTATTGAAGACAGACATGAAGACTCGTAAGTTCCTCTATTGTCAAGGGTCCTACCATTCTCTACTCTCTGGGGCATCGACAAATGCGCACAAACCTAAGACAATAAGTAGTAACTCGCTGCAGCTTCCTTAAGGTTGAGTATTGAGCAACCAGGTCTAGGAAATCCTTGTTGTACAACTCACCATGACAGATTTTTCTTCGCATGTGAGACACTCATTCTCACAGTGACCAATGCTTGGAGTATTTTGTGGTTGATGCACGAATATGTTAGCCAATGAGGCCCAGATCACCAAAGAGCATGATTGATTAGCTGAGAGGGCAACAAACTACGGGAGGCACAATCTCCTGGATTTTATTCTGAAACAACATGTATCCAACAGTTTACAGGAATAAACTCTTGTATCTGACACAAAGGGCTTCCATCTATGAGGTGATGATGCAAATCAGTGCAATACCACAGTGGAGTCTGACCATGCAAACTTTATGCTTATCAGGAGTGTGTTATTGTAGACTGATTTGACAAAGTACAACAAACAAATTCACCACCATGGCAGCAGCACATAGTTCCCGTCAGGGGGTAGGGGTAGAGAGCCATTTCACTGGTGCCACCCTGGATTTTCCCATTAGCAGCATCACCTTAACACGCCCATCCGGATACACTGACCTAAGATACACCACTGCTGTGTATCCCACTTCCGAACTGTCGCAAAATTCACGAACAACTTGCAGAACTTCGGGAATACTGCGAGACAACTGCAGGCATGACAGTAGTGGTAGGTCTTGTTTGAAGTTTTCCCACTTGTGCAGAATGTCTGGCGGGAGCTCATCATCCTAGCCAGTCCTACTGAGCCACAACTGTTGCATACGTGTTTTAGCGAAAAGGAGAACAGGTGTCAACCATCCAAGTGGATCAAAAATCCTAGCAATCTCGAAAGTACATGGTTGTGGGAGTGATATGATATGAAAATAAATCTGAGGTAGTACTCCAACGCAATCCCAGCACCTCGGTAACAGACGGGTTGTCTTTACCAAAGGACAGCAGCTGGGAGGGCTGCAGTTCATTTGGAGACAGCCATACTAGTACTTCCTGATGAGAACTGGTAAATTTCCAGAGTTGAAATCCACCAGCCTGCAACAGTGCTATCAACTCTTTTTCCAACGCAGTGGCTTCAGTCACACTGGCTGCACCTGTATCATCATTTACATACATCTGCAAGATGTGAGCGACCTTATCATTAAGACTGACACCATGTTGCATCTTGGCGGATTCATAGAAGACAACACAAAGCCTTGTGGTTGCACTGTCTTCCTCGACTACTCCATGATTCGGCAGATAGTGCACAAATTTCAAGTTCTCTTGTGGGTTGTCCACCAGTTCCATATGACCACACCGCAAGTTATCTCCCATGAAAGCTATATACTCTGCACGCATTCGTGGTTGCTTGTGCAGGCGTCGTTCCAAACTCCTTAAGCAGCGTACGCCATTCTCTTGACTCGCCTATTTCAGGTTTCAGATGACGGAACGGCAGTGATACTACGTAACGACCTGATGGTTGTCGATGACGGGTAGCTTAAAAAACTGACTCGCACATTTTACCTTCTGGGGATACAAAATTCTTCGCAGGTAAATGATTTACTGCCCAAAACCTCTCTACCAACATTTCTAATGATGGTTGCTGTGGACTAGATACAAACAAAGTCACTGAAGGTTCTGATGGTGCCCAATATACTTTCCTAGCCTGGTCCATCAATACCCAAGCAAACATAGCATCTAAGGCCACTGGGGTGTAAGCATCATTAACAACTCTGTTGCCTTTAAAAATGTAAGTAAGTAGGTCAGCCCAGATCAATATATCAATGGGTGCAGGAGTGACAAACATTGAGTCAGCCAGTTGTAGATGTGCAAGATGTTCCCAGTTGGTAGTACACACTGGTAATGTTGGCAATTGACCAGTGATATTTTGCAAAATATATACAGTTAATGGGAACTGTGGTGTTTGTTTTACCACTGGTTTTATGCAACATTTAATTACTCCCCTTGCTATGTGGAGGGAGGTCTAAGAAAGCCCATGAATAGTAAGATGTGCCTTTCTGCGAACTATACCCAAGCACCGAACACAGTCCTCTGTTATGAAAATCGACTGGCTAGCAGTGTCGAGAAGTGCTCGCACTGTGTGGTAAACACAAATGCTATCTTGCACGTCTATCATAGATGTGGAAAAATAGCATACTTTGAGGATCATGTTCTGCACAAGTTTGGGCAGCAACAAGAGTAACAGAAGGGGAATGGTTTACAGACCCAGAAGTTACTGGATTATCCCTGGTAGGACCTCCCAGTGCAAGGTTGCCAGGTACTGTCTCACTGAAATGAAGTAGAGCATGATGTCTAGTCTGGCATGATGATCAGCTGACTTTTGAATGGCATTGTTTTGCCTGATGAGAAGCTGCCAGGCAGTTCAGGCAGAGCTTCAGATTCCTGACAAAATTATGGTGCTCTATTGCGGGGTAGTCTAAAAACTGTGGACATTTTTACAGCTTATGTTCACCACTACGAAGATTACATTTACAACTTGGAGCAGTAGAGCTTCCAACAAATAACGAAGTGTTACGAGTCTGAGGATGCATTGCACGAGACTGTGGGAACTTGGTCTTAGATACCAGTTTCGGGGCAGCAGGTAAGGACATGGATTCTGTAGCTCAACGATGAGCCTCCAAGAATGACAAAAACCGACTGAATGTAGGAAACTTATTTGCATCACCACTACTTTGCAATTCCTACTGTTGCAGTAAATGACTGTCCACCTTCCTTTTCAAAAGATACAATAACAACGGGTCCCAAGCATCAATATTTAAATTTAATGACATACTCTGTCAATAATAACACAAAGGTGGTGACAGTGTCTGGACTTGAAAAAGAAACAGTTGAGGTTTGCACCATCACATCTAAATTATGAGAGACAATAAGCCTTTTTTTGTTGAATCTCTTATCGAGTAACTGCCACGCAACAACAAAATTATCTGTTGTCATTGGCAGCGCTTGGATCAATGACAATGGTTCAGCTGACAGTGAAGTTTTCAAGAATGACAGCTTTTAAACATTGCTTAAATGTTCATTACTCACACCTAGTATAGAGAACAAAATGGAGAAGTTAATTCATTCAGTTCGCTTTCTATAAAATGATGGTAAATGGATTGTAGGAAGCAAAACACGAGATTCATAGCGAAGCAAACTGGCAACCGCTTCTTTCATATTTCTTAGTCTCTTTCTGGATGGTCGCTAGAGCTGACATAACTCCACAATAGATGTCATTGAAGTCATCTAACCGCTGATTATGGAGGCCTTCGTAACAATTTTCCATGTCTTTCATGAGTAACTCCAAGGATAGCTGGTCATCTTCAAATCCAGTTCGTATCTGCGGCATATCCAGACATGTTGCAATAAATAACTTTTTTTGAGACAAATTGTTTACAACTGCTTTGGCTAATAATGCTGCCCTCAGTAATCGATTCTTGGCACGCTGCAGCAGCCTTGTGAACACTTCGATCTTGTCATCCATTATAGACCACGCCGGAATATCAATAGTCTGAACAAGTTCGAGACATCAATCTTAACGGTAACGGAACAAAGGTTGTGCAACACAATTTTTCGTCAATGAAAATTATTTAAACATGAATAACGCCATCAAGACAAACACGATGCAAACAAAATACAAATTACGCGATACCACAGTTCTTCAAATCATTATTCACTTAGAATAGGCGGCAACCGCGCCACAAGGACACGTACAACAAAATTTGTTTCATCCGGCCCAAGTGGACCAAATGTTGCGTTGGCAATAATGCATTCCTCCAGAGGGCAATAGTTATTATTATGCTGAAAGTTTAATGTTCAAAAGAGCGTTAATTCCACTATTAAAAAAAAGTAGTGCAGCCGAGAACAGCAACTTCATTCTTCACCCGTGCCATCTTGGCGAAAACACTGAGTGACATCATAAACAAAACAAAACACTAGCAACCATAAACACAATCGAAAGTCCCAACATTAAACAGGACTGCTAAGCTATTTATAATAGCCTACAAAGAAAGGAAATAGAAAACAAACTAGTAAGTATTCATGATAAAAGAAGTTTCTAAGATGCAGTTTGTAAGAAGACACTGCTCAAAAATACACAGCAGCTTTGAATCAAACAATATTATGGAAGTTCTGTTCTCCTTTTGATGACCCTGATAGGCAGCAATTCTTTTGTAGATTACAAAAACTTGAAACATCTCAATACAGACATGCTAATACCATATAAAAGAATAAAATTTTCCACCTTAAAATAAAGCCAAATTTTAGCACTGTCCAACACCACCATCGATACTGATAAGCATAATGGACAAACATCTGTTGTCATACACCACACCAAAATTTTTGTAAATCTAGCACAACTCCACGTCCGACCACCTTCTGGGGTGCAAACAAAAAGCAAACACCACGTTAATGTTGTACATGGGCACACACACAAACACATGCAGTCATACCTTGACCAAAAATGTGTGCCAGTTTTGCAGTGATAAAGCAGACGAGAGGAACGAAATGGGCAAATACTGAAGCAATACTTGAGAGATGTGCACAGTGAACCACAAACTGCACAACATGAAGATAAATTACTTTACATTCACTCTTATCTTGCTCTCCTACACAGTAATCATCGCTAGTGCGACCGACCATGCTTCTGTACAAGTGTGAAGGTGGATACCTACCATATAATGCATGCACACATTCAAGGTTGCATTCTTCTTCATGCATGTGATGCATGGAATCGCAAAAACAAGTTACTGGCATATACATATTACAGTAACATATTTTCACAAATTACATTAACTTTCCCAGAGAATACTGTTACTCTGAAATTGGGGATGGGAAGGAGAGAGGATTACCAGAAAGGGGAGAGGCATCATTCTTTTGTCTATAACCTAATTAACCAAGCTACGAGACCGGGGAATGGAAATGCTCGGAGAGCCCTTAAGGGCTCTGTCTTGCTGGAGCATGAAATGTGTTGCACAGATTTGATAGAAAACACATGAATAAAAAATAGTTGGATATAGTTCTATTCACAGTATCGTCACACTTTTTGAATCAAACCTATGAAAAATCAAACCATATATGAAGTGTGTGGTCATTTTCTAAATATGCCACCTATCCAAGCATTTCATCCTTCTGTTAATAACTTATTTTTGGTTAAACTGAACTTTCACTTATGTTTTATCTATAAATTATAATATATAATTTATATATATTGTAAATAAAAATCAGTGAAAAAAAGCAAGAAATAGTTCTTATGCAAAATCTTATTACACTGTGCGCGCTAATGTAGTGTGTTGTCCTTCGGGGTAGTTTTCTAGACACTATTGAGCTTTCTCTGAATGAGGTGGAGGAATATCCTGGAAGTAAAACTTTAGCAGAGCTTCAGGAAAGTTGGAAGTAACCGTGAAATGAACTATATTTAGTGGTGCTGTCTACATAAGAAAAGGATTTAAGAGGAGTTTCTTGCCCGAAGACAAGTTTAGAGTTCTCATTTCCACTCCAAAGATTTTTTTTTGGGTGTGAAAATTACTGAAACAGGCGTTTGCAGGATCAGTTTTAGATGCTAAATTTTCTATACCGAAACTTTAGAGTCATCTAGACACAGATCATACATTCATTGATCTTTATTAACGTGACATAAAAATATAGGGTAGCAACTGAAGACTGCACGCCAGTTTAGCATCCTGCGCATAATATCAGCAAGGCAAGTGGTGAGTGAGCATGATTCAGCCTTAGAACCTGTGCGTTTCAAGGCCTTGAACATGCGAAATACCAGCTGGCAGGTTGAACTCTTAACAATAAGGTTTCGGGAACAAAAGAAGGTGAAACAATGTGACTATGGAGCAGCAGCAGAAACAGGAGATCGATGAGAAAACTGACCGACCAGCAGCATTGTCTGGCATGATTCTCACGTGCCAAAGTCTGGGAGTGATCCCACCGAGAATCAAACCCGGTTCACCATGGTGGTGGATGAACGGTCTACCTAGCCGCTATGCCAACCACGGCCTCGTTAGCAGGAGGGCCACAGCAAAGCAGTAGATTGCAATTTCTCATTGTTAAGCTGATTCACGAGCAGTGGCTGCCATGTAAGGAATTAATTTCTGACAACTCTTTGAGCAAAAAAAAATTTTAATAGTTAACCAATACTCTGATGAGTGAAAGTAACTATTTCTGAAAACTTTATTCTTTATTTCCAATTTTCTTTTAGTACTAAAGTAAATACAAATTTTCCGAACCACCTTCAAATACACGACTCTCAAAATACTGGGAGTAAGATCTATGTTTTACAAAATTTGCTGCTGCTCAAAATGTTATCAGCTCAGTTACGTGGCAAATAACTCATGATTTATCCTACTTGGTTGGAGCAAGCACGCATCTAAGGGTGGAAAGAGGTTTCCTTTGTTCCTCCATTCTTCAAGGGTTACTAATATATGGCCTGTCTTATTTCATGCACATACAATGCATATGACTACGAGTGAGGAGTGCCTCTATATGCATTTAACCAGGATGTTAACACACATCACATATCAATCTTTAACTACAGAAAGGATGGGGTTTTTAAGTGGCAGCACTGGTAATTACCATGACAAAAAAATCCACATCAAAATTGCTGCATGTTAAATTAAAAAAGGTATATATTATTATACAGTATTACATGAGCAGAAATTTTTTTTTTTCTAATCAATGAATAAAATGACTATGCTTTGATGGGACTGCATGCCTGCATAATAACAATGTGCTTCAGACAAGTCATGCTGGATACCAGATAAAGTACAGTCTTGAGAAAATTATGCAAACCGTTATAAAAATTTTTGTGTAACGTTGAGCAAATTTTCTAGACACCCAATCAGCTGCCAAAAAACTTGCTAAAGAACATATTTATGCTTTATAATAGAATTCAGTAAACTGTTCCCTGAAGGTGAACCTGAATTTATAGCAGATGTGTCACTCATTTACAAAGTCATAGGTGATAACTATTTTAAAAATTATTAGTTTTCACCAGTTTTCAGTAGTGATAAAATAAATTATGCCAAGGTCCCAAACTACAACTTTAACCTAAAACGTACGTCTATAGGAAGTCCCAAAGTAGAAGCTAAAAAATTAGCATCTATTTTTTACAAAATTAGCATGCACAAAATAAGCATCTATTTTTGTAAAATTGCGAGTTTCTCATTTCAGTAACTTAAATTGTATTTAAGAAAAAAAATCTAATAAACTGCACATGCACAGAGTATTTATGAAAATTACTGTTTTGTAGAAGAACACTTTAGTTAAAAAGTATGTTTGGATTGAAACAATCACATAAAATCACACCTACATCACGAGATTCTTTGGCTTTTAAATTACAAATAACAGTAAAATGAAAAATATAAACTACTGCCTATTAGCTTGCTAGATTCTAATTATCGCTAAAAAAAAACCCACAAAATTGCTCACAAAATAGTTTTATGTGCCTATTGCATCTAAACTTAACAAAAAGACGACAACCACCATGCGGAAATGAAAGTGATGTAATAAGTTCAGCATTATTTTGAATCCTGTTCTCGTCTGTTACAATATTATTATTGTAGTTGGAAAAAATACTCACTGTCCCTGTCTTTTTATAATATATACCTACTCATATTTTTATTCCAAATTCTAAGTTTTTTTTTTTTTTTTTTTTTTTTTTGGCATTTTGTAATTAATGTTTGCAAGTTACAAGCTTTTAAGTGCATTTTTAAAGGGGAAAAAAGCACTTGAAACAAAAATGAGATAAAAATAGCATTTAAAGTAAAAATTAGCCAAAAATTGCATTAAACCAAAATTAGCTAAAAAAAGCAGTGTTAAAGGCACAAATTGGCAAAAAAAATTTATAGCAAGTTGTTAATTTTCCAGGCTCTAGGAGTAAGGTATTAACTATGTAGTTATACTCACCCTATGCTTCCATAAAAATAAATTTAAGTGTGTGTAGCATTTAAGCAATTACGTACGTACACATACTTCTTGAGTAACCAACATTTAGTTGTAAACACACACATAAGCACAAACATCTCTTCAATAAATAAGAAAAATGAAAAGTTCTACATAAAATATGTTTACATCAACTATTGAAAAAAAAAAAAAAAAAAAACACTAGGTCTACACACATTGCAGGATGGGCTTCATCAAAATTAAGCCTACTTCTGAAGCATATTCTTTTTTGGCTTTATAAGCATGACAGAACTTTGGCATTTGTAGTTGGATAGATAGCCTCAGTTACGAAAAAGTGAATTTTTCCGCTAGCACCTTTAATATGCAAATTGTCGTGGTGTCTGCTTACAATTCACATGATACCAGGAATCATCTTTCTCATCACGATAAATGCTAAAAATAAGACCTGCACAAGCCACAGAACACAAAATAGACAAGTTCGTAACCAACACCTGTCGAAATGTAAATATTCTGAGAGATTTTTTTCCGCACTCTCCACAAACTGTACTTTCAACAAAACAAAATATTAAAGAAACTATCCACCATCCTTCCATCTGTTGCCCACATACACATGGCCCCACAACTATCAAAGATCAATATGGGAAGTTGACGCCACACGCAAGTAGACTTGCAGATCCAACTTAATGAGCAATAAATTTTAAAGCAATCTATTCCTCCTGTCGCATGAAAGTCTTACTTGTATGCAGAGTGGCTTCCCAATACTGACAAAAAAAACCAGCATATTTTCATATTCCCAGGCAACCAAAGAATACATCAAATAGGTGACGTGCAGCTTCAGTACGGGAAAATAAGTGGTGTATCACATGACCCACGTTACCAATAGCACCATGCACAATGCTACAAAGTAGAATAAAATCTAGTTGAAAAACGTATAATTTTGTAGTTTACATGCCACATCCATACTTTCATAATAATTCATATCAAGTACAGACAATTCATAGTAGTTGGCACTTCTGTAACAGCCACCAATTAGAAAACAGAAGGAAGAAAAATGTTATGTTATATTTAAAAAAAATTGATGCCGTTTTCAAAACTTTCTTCCTTCACTTTGACATCCACAAAAGAGTCACTGCATCCATGAAACCAAAATGCAGATACAATCATTGGTACCTCCAAAGTGAAGTTTTATGTATTTTAAACTCTGATTAAGACAAAAATTAATTAATATAATGATAACTATACAAATGTACAATAAACATTTCTACTAAAAAAAAAGTTACATGTATTACTGTTTCTAGTAATTAAAATTGCAGGAGATATTTTTTATTTCCCCATATTCACTTTAACCCACCCCGACTAGCTATTAAAATAAATCGCCGAATATCAAGTATCAACCTACGACAACATTAGGACAATCCCTGCTATAAACATTTTGTCACGAAAGTCCTTCATAGTGTTTGTACATAAATGTGTGTAATTTATTTCACAGAGTTACACAAACATCACAAGCTACAGTAAAATGTTATAAATATACATACAATGGTCTCGGACATGCAGAAAATACTGAGAAGAAAGAATGGACAAAAAATGGCATCACAGTTTGTTTATACACTAAAAGAACAGCAGATGTATAATATAATAATATTCACAATTATTTCTTTGGAACATTTTAGGAATTTTGTTTTTAGCTCCCACCAGAAAACTTATTTCCATGGTTTTAATTATATCTCCCCCATTAAATACAAACAAAATGACATGCTTCCAACATTAATTTTTACATTTCCACTTTATTTTCCAGCATATCATAGGCACCTGTGAAAACTGTTATTTTCTCAAGGTGGTGAAGGGATCATGAAGAAAAAAAAGGTAAAATTAATATACAAAAAATTTAAAAGGAATAAATGCAAAACTACCCCTCAACTACTAAACATACAATACAGGAATTACGATCTACTACAGTCTCAACAAGAGAACAATTCTACTGTAGCACTACACTTGAGCAAGCTACTCGTCTACTCGTGATTCTTTATGCATTCCTTACAACAGAGTTCAGTACCGACCTCTGGCTGTTCATGTGACTGCCGTAGTTGTGCTGTGGGGGGTAGCTGTCCTGACCCCAACTGCGGTAGCCTCCCCCATAACCACCTCCATCGTGGCCGTACCCTCCACTCCGTCTGTCCTCCCTTCAACCAACACATACACTAACCTTAGCAAACACGAGTCCAACCCACCAGCATGTGCATGACAAAGATTCCGCTCTCGCGGAAGAAAGAAATTAGTTTCCATTTACCATCACAACATACTTCAGTACTGTTGCATAATTTTCAAGAACATATCATTTGGAAAATGAAATGGCAATGAAAATAACTCAATTGTTGACAATATTAGAGGGTCTCTAAAGAATTGCCAATTTTTTAAATTTTTTCCCCATCCATTTTACACATTGTTTAGAATAACTTCTGGCCAACTGCTTCATTCTTACAAATACTTTGAAATATCTACATACAAAAAAAACATCACGGTTGACAATTATTTCAACTATACATAATGCAATACATGACTTGCCTAGCCCAAAGAGTGTGGTCAGCACCTCCCCCTCCAGCAGACTGGCTGCACTGCACTCAGGACAAGTACATGCGTAGGCAGTAAACATGACAGTCACCAAGCCGTGGACTACGTCTTTCGCAAGGGAGACAGGCGCACAGTCTGGTGATGCTGTGCAGAGCACCATGACTGAGGAACTACATTCTCCGCCTGTTGGCTTGGTCTCCATCCACAAACACTCTTGTACCACTCCATCAGCCTGACTGGGTGTTAATTAAGTGCACTCATTTGCTGGTCATCATGTGCAGTACCGGCATCTGGTATTATTGGTGCCTCAGCCATATGTATTACGACAGCACGGCTGCCACAATAGCGTCAGATGCAAGGGTAAGTGCACCTTAGCATTGTAAGGTTGAGGAATAGGCAGCCTGTCAGTAGTCTACAGCAGAATCTCGACTTTTCATAGCTACCTGGAGCCTGCCAGGTTCTAACTGATGAGGACTTGTCGCTGTGAGACGTCATCATTGGTCACCCATGGACTGCCCGACTGGTTGTGCTTTAAGGTAGGCCAGCCAAAATACTTCAAGATCATTGGTAGTAGACACACAGACCTTAGGCCTTACCAATGAAGTGACGGCAGGGCTGAATCATGCAGGCAGCACCGGTCGTAAGCAGCACATAATGTCACAAACTTACTGTGCTTCTCATGACACACACCCCGAGGGATAACTAGGATGGATTAGGTGAATCCCCAGGCCCTTGGCATCGCCTTGTCTCAAGAGGTTCTAACAGAGGGCATGGCAGGCATGAAGGTGCATATGGCACTATCATTAGGGACGCACGATGCTAGTAGGTAGAGCTGAGTGGATGTGCTCTCCAGCACATTCTGTGGCTCATCTCGCCAAGATACTCTGTACTTATGCAGAGCAATGTAGGGTTGTAATAAAGGAAAATAGCTTAGTATCCATCCTCCCTAGGGAAACAGCCTGAAGGTTCAGCAGCAACTTGGGCAACCACCAGACAAAAGAGTTTGTGATTTACTTTATTTTATACCATAAATTATATTTTATCACACAATGCTATCTTACGAAATGGCAGACAAAAAAAAGGTTATATATTGCCATATTTAATGTAATAGATACTTTCAGCATATCAAGTTTGGTCGAGGGATACCCTTCAGTACCCAACTTCAAATACTGTGGACAAAATTGGATCTGGCCTCCCCACTAAGCAAGAAACCCCTAATTCAACTAGCCTATTATAATTATACCCAGGCAACACAGAGTAGATCAGCTAGTATAAAATAAAAGTAAAATACTCATATAACCACCAATTTGAAAACAAATTTCTTATTCATTTAAATTTTATTAAGTTTATATGGCCTATCACAGTATTATTTATAAGCCAAATTTGGCTACATTCAGTTGAGTAGTTTCTGACATGTAACGAAAAAGTTAATTTTTTTCATGTAGTTCCATCTTCCAAAATTATGGACCAATAAAAAAACCCAACTTTAAATTCAGTACTTACACGATGCACCGTCAATATACAAAATTTGGTTAAATCTGTTATGTGGTTCTGGAGATATGACGCGTCACCCTAAATATTAAAAATTGCTGCCATTTTCAAAACATGCCTCCGGTGTGGCCAAAACTATAAAAGTTGGATGCACTAATTAAGTGCTACAAGTGTAGCCCGTGTGGTGAAACTCGGTTCACTGGTTCAAAAGTTTTTAGAGGAGGGGGGCACGCACATATACAGAGACTGGAAAGTTTTTTCATAAACCTATGTCAGTTACATTGTAAGGGCGTGACAAACCTTGTAGGTATGTAAGACAGAAGCATAAATGTCACACACTGTTATGTTTGTCAGTGAAAACATTGAACATTAAAAAAATTTATTTTCAATGGCTATAAAATGATTGTGTTGGAGGAAGGTATTTTGTAACGAGTACTGGTATTTGCACTATAACTGTAATAAAATTAATGTGTATATGGAATACTAAAACGAACAACTCTATCTCAAACATCTTCACTATTCCTTCTCACTTTTAGTTATGGCTGGAAGCTGATGACCAGAAGGCTTACTCTGTACCACCAATGCTAGTTTGCTGCGAGCGCAAACTGTGTTTCCGTCGACTTTGCTTTGAAAGTGATTCTGTACCACCGACATGTTAACGCTTCCGTGCGTTGATGCAAAAGTGAAGCAAATAAGCGCAAGCCTCGGAGGCCACGCAAAGTCAATGAATTGTTTGAGTTACTTGTTTTACTGTTTTTTATATATATTCTCTGTGGTCTCTAAATGACAGTGGAATACTTCCACAACCTATAACATCGCTCACATACATTTAGTTTGTTGAAATGAATGTACGTATTTCTTTCGTATGATCTGAATATATACAGGTGGCATCCATACATAACCTATCATTGGTAGTTAACGAAATGTGGATAACCTCTTCATACAACTGCAGATGCGTATGAGCAGCAACAGGTAAAAAATAGGATAGCAACCCATTCACAATTCCCTATATGAGTTTTTGAATACTATTTCATGCAATCAGGGAAATGGGATGTGAAGAGTGCCATTTGTTTGTTGGAAGACGACAAAGGTAGCAGAAAATATCATCTTATTGAGACATACTAGGTTTAAATCTTGTTTCGTAATAATAAAACATTGTAATGA
The DNA here is from genome assembly GCA_002778355.1 of Clitarchus hookeri. Lineage (NCBI taxonomy): Eukaryota > Metazoa > Arthropoda > Insecta > Phasmatodea > Phasmatidae > Clitarchus > Clitarchus hookeri. The sequence goes on along the minus strand of NQII01008086.1, from coordinate 657 downwards.
TGCAGTATGCTTAATTTTTCGGGACACGGGTGTAAAATTCTTTCGTGTGTATTTAGCTTTGGAAAGCTTTGTAATATTTTGTCAGGTTTCAAGTTAAAGCCGCGGTGGTTCGTTTCCCGTGTTTGTTTGTCGAGCAGACGTGTGCTGAAGGTTATCGAATGGACATCTGCTGTTTACGTTGTAACAGGAGTCCGTTTACAGTCTCGTTTCGAAAGTTGTTGTTTTGGTTATGCGGCCGTTGCGGGTACAATAACATGTTGTGAGCGCGGGACACAGCGTAGTTTTGGATGACGCTACTGGCAGATGCCGGAGGCCATGCGCTTATCTTAGGAGAAGGGGGAGATAGGCCTGCCTAATATAGATTGGTGGTGCCTATCGCCTGGAGAGAAAGTCGCCAATCGTCAAAGGAGACATGTTGGGCGTGAAGACGCACCAGCCCGAAAGGGCGTGGGTCGTTAGGGTGCCAGGAGGGAACGAACATCCCTCCTGCCTCAGTAACTTAGTCGTGCGATGTAAGTTTGAGACATTAATAAACCGTAAACTACTGTGGCGCTGTTTTCTGCACTGGTATAACTGATTGCAAAAGTTCGTACTCTGGAAAGTCGTCTGTGCACTGTGAAACTTCAATGATAAATAAAGTATAAAGCAAACTAATCT
>NQII01008085.1:49904-80739 GCA_002778355.1 Clitarchus hookeri | reverse complement strand
AAAACATGTGGTCTTATATTGAGACACAATTGCGTTAAACTATCTGGTGAGATGGCTGTTGACTCTCCCCTCAGTACATTAACGATAATACAAATGCACCGGTGACTAATATAGTACTATTGAGTTTAATGATTGTAACCTATATGCAGGTACTGAGGGGCTTGCAGAGCCGGCGACGAACACTGCCGGTCTTGTCCAGGTGCTAAAACGAACTGGGTGAGTCATGTCTGCTGTCGTCACAGGTGACGACAACCGACATCAAACGCTGAACGATGAAACATTACATGGACATTCTGTGATGTGATTATAATGATGAAAAATTGTATGAGTTAAATTCAACACATTGGTGATGTCCCCGTTTATTAACCAATGTCTGTTAATGTTTAAGTTGTTAAGTTGATGGTGATATCAACACACTAAATGATTTGTTATAATGCTGGAGGCCTTGAAAGGCAATTTCCATTTTAGAAAACATAATTACTCTTATGTAAATACACCTTAAAAAAGTTATTACATATTCTCATAAAAGTACTTGCATCTCACTTCAGATGAAGAATTTGAATTACCATGGCTACAGCGTTGTCAGGTGGCTGTCTCAAGGGATGGATAAGTCCACCTGGGCATAGGGGTGTGGAATGTAATTCTTGATTGCCATTTATACATTGAAAAACACCCCTGGGTGTAGCCATGAATGCAGTGGCCATGTTCAACATGTTTGTGAAAATTCTGTACACCGCTAGACGACATTTTGGGGCACCTTTCTCTTCACCTCTGGCGTACCAGCCAGTTAACGTCACCCGGTGATGCGTTGCGTCGTATTTAGTTGCGCGAGCTGCAAAGACGCAATTACCAATTGCCAGTGAGTCCAATGGTTGTGGCTTTGGGGTAAACACCATTTCGGATCGCCTACCCATTTATTAAAAGAGTTGCCTCTTGTAATAAATGAGTGGGGCGATCTCTTGAGTTAAGTAAAACTTGTCGGCAAGAAGGTGCAGGTTCGGTTCTTGACGACCTGCATTACGCACTCTTGGCCTGATGTGGTTGGTGCGGCCCGGTGTGGCTGGTCTAGTTGTGATTGTGGCAATCAGAGTGGACACAAGGAGCTCGTGGACGTGTGGTTCACGTCAATTTGATGATGCCAATCTGAAACTCCTTTATAATAAAATGTCTAAACTTGGTATACTATATACCCTCATACAATGTATACATTCTTTGCTTAGCGTTCGTCAATACATACCTAGAGCTCATTATGGAGCATATTTTGTTCGTCAGCTGTCCAATGGTTTGGTTCAAGGTAGTACTCTTAGTCCCTTGCTATTTATATTATATACTCAAGACATCATATTTCACCTGCTCCCATGTTCGTTCTATTCAATATGCTGATGACATTGATTTGGGTTGAATGTATTTCCTACAATAAAGCCTGTACTTCCTTGACTACGGCCCTTGATTCTTTATCATTTTGGTTGGGTGACCATAGGTACAGTATTTGGGTATTTTTTTAGTTTCTTGTAGTGGATGGACTATCCATGTTGATTACGCTATAACAAAATGTAGCAAAAGAATTATGATTTTAAAGGCTCTCGATTATAACTGTTGGGGTTCTAGGTTTTTTGCTCTGTGTTATTTTTATGTCTCTACCATCCGGTCTGTTTTAGATTACGGTATTACGATTGTTGGGCAGCTGCCACTCGTTTTGGTGAACAAATTGGAAACTATAGGGAATGTATGCCTCTGACTTATTCTACGTGCTTTCTCTTCTACTCCCGTTTTGTTCTTACATATGGAATCTTTCCTTATGCCCTTACCCGACAGTTATAGGCGTTTGCAAGGTTAACATTGGAAACCTACTCGTATTTCTCGAGTTAGGGGTATTGCACAGGCGGTTGACAAGTTTGGTTACATTCTACCGAAAGTATTATTAACTACGGCATGCTTTGTTCGCCCTCCACCTAGATTGTTTCACCATTTACAGTATGAGGTTACGTTTCGTTTTCTTTGTCCTCTCTCTCTATCTCATTCTAGATCTGTTTCTCCCATTGCCATTAAACAAGAATTTAAGGCTACTGTTGCTGGGTATCCTGACTGTACTTTTATTTACACTGATGCTTCAAAAACTGTGGAAGGTGTTGTTTTGCTTATTTTTATTCTTCACATAAACGTCTGGAATCTTTAAGCTCATTTCCACCACCAACGTTTATTATTCTGAAGCTTTTGCAATGCATATGGCTTTACGTTACGTTTATATCGGTTTCATGTAGTTTATTTACGACCTTGTCTTCTACTCCCATAAGGTGGTGCTTATACGGCTCACAAGAGAACAGTGTGCTCTTTTGGATAAACTAAATGTTACTGTCATCTTCATGTGGGTATCAGGACATGCAGGGATTCAAGGGAATGAGATGGTGGATTAACTTGCGAAATTGAGTACTCTACAGAATGTCTCGAAACCCCTACTTTCCTTTTCAGTTTTATATCACATATTAAATGGCGTAATTTTCTGGCATTGGAAGTATATTTGGGAAAATTATACTTCAGTTTCTAATACTTCATATGCACGTTTATTTCCTACATATTCTCAACAAAGATATCATCATTATAGTTCCCGTAGTTTAGCAGCCACTTATTTTCGTCTCCTTTCAGGTCATAATGCATCGCAGTCTCATTTGTATAAACTTCATACTGTCCCTTATTCCTCCCGTAACTGCAGTGACCCTAGTGTAGATTTGACCCATTTCTTGTTTTGAGTGTTCCACTGGTGATGGTCCAAGCTCGTTGTATGCTGCTTTCAACGGCTTCGTGTGAGGTTTCCTGTTTCTTACCTTTCAGTACTTTTTCATGACCATCGGGTAGATTGTGACATTNCCATCGGGTAGTTTGTGACATTCTCGCTCGGTTTTTACTTGGGCACAGTATTATTATCTGATATTGAGTTTGGTGTCTTGTTTGATGTTCTAAGTGACCGGCCCTTTCCTATCTTGCTATCCCTTGTTTCATGGCCTTTCTTTCTCTCCATGGTTGACAGGCCTCTACCGAGAAATAGGACTTGTGAACACGTCCGGTATTGTTACTTGTTTGTTTTTCGGAAGATTTTTACCATTTATTAGTCTTTCTGCTGTTTTTCGCTTTGGTCGTGGTCTTTCTGTTGGCCACATTACTACCCCCCCACCCCTGCAAAATTGGAAAATTGTAAATATTGTGAATAAGTAAGGTGAAGTTGTTCTGGAGCTGCTGTCGGTGCCGGTTCGGAGGTTTGGACCTCGTTGTCGGCGTTGCGACGTCAATATCTGTATGTGCTGTTGGACTATTTGGCGAGTTTAATGGACTTTCGATTTTTGGATAGTTCGCATTATGAAGATTATAGACATTTTGAGATTTATTCAATTTTAGTGGTATTCACTGGCTGCACATGCTACGAATCTCAGGCCAGGCGCCTTTGTTTTGCATTTGATGAAGTGCAGTAGAAGATTTCACCGGTTTGTTTTGAAAATCAACCTAAAACAATTTATAAGTAATGTGAGAATATGAGTTAAAGATAGGTTCGTTGAAACGCTAGGTGAGGATTATACGGAAGCATAAAAAGCAGACTAGTACATTTTTTGGGTAAGTGCTAACATTGACTTTTTTGTTGATCGAGGGGAGAAAATTTTTAAAATGGTATGCTGGGTATGATTTGCCAAATCGTTAAGTGTAGTTTAATTCTTTATTCAGGCTGTGTCCTTTATTTGCCAAGAAATAATACTTCCTCTCTGACTTGACAAAACGTGTGTTATTCTTTCCCAACTCGTTGGAAAGGGGGTCTAAACTCTACCGGGTATACGTAGACCACTAACGCTGTGTCCGAATTAGCCTGAAATGCATACTAGGGTGTACCTGTCACCGGAAGTGACATCACAAGTGCTGTCCGAATTGCAAGTATATTATGAAGAAGTATACTTCTCGCGTACTTGCGGTATATATCCCGCTGTTTTGAGATGGAATTTGTAGGTTACTATTGATATACGATGTAATTATTTTATTTAAATTTTAGTATGGCTGCGATGGTGGGGAGGGCTATGAAGATCAGGAAAATTGTGCGGTAAAATCACTAATTATACAAAAGCACCTCAATTTAATATTTGCCCACCCAATTTTGTAATATGTGCCCACCTAACCGAACCCCACAATGAGCGCATCACTATTTTACGTTTTAAATCTAACCTAGGATTGTAGGGTTTTAATTTAACCTACAATTTTATTCTAATCTAGGATTTTAGGGTTTTAAAGTAACAGTAAAACGTACCGTAAGTATATGAATTAACTCACCTAGGTAGGTGGCGGGTACGATTCCACTGTCCTCGGCCAATTAAACTACCGCAGTGCATGACTTGCACCTTACCTCACTCGACAAAACACCATGATCTACTAATACGTCCAAGTAACACCTGCCACATAGACGACTGTCACGCACAGAAGCACTCGTACTTGCACCCTCCATTCTTAAATCACAAGCCTTTGCACGGTCGGAGTCGGACGTCACAACTCAAGCGCGCAACAACACACACCACTAGCCACGTACCGCACTGTCTTGCATCTAAACTGTAACTAACATACGGTAACGTCTACACATCCACAGCCAATAAGGTGACTGCCGATTCACATTTGTTTATGTTACTACAGCTTTACAGGACTAAACATCATGGTGTCCGTCGTAAACAAAGGGGCCGAACTCCTCGTATATTATCTATTTTATTTTCCACGTTCTGCTTATTTTATCTTTACGTCATCCTAAATATAAAACTGGTAAGGTGCACAAAAGCCAATTATATAACTCTTGTGGGTCCACTATGTCTCCTTCAAAAAGCTGCTATTCTCTACATTTACCGCTGTCTATCATTATGCTTTTTCACAGCTTATCTTTGCCAGACAATCCAAAGAAAGGTAAATGTGTAAGTGCTTACTTGTGATAGAGTATTTCAAGGTTTGATTGATTTCTGTTTATTCTCAAGGGTTTTATGTATGTACTCCATATTGGTTATTTGTTAGTATGCATTACTGAACATGTAATTTTGTAGGACTTTACTCCACCAAAAAGAAAGTTAAGAACATTGTATATCCAGGTTTCCCTATACCACACGTACTTATTTTCTAAACAAATAAATTGCACGTGTTAATTATCCAGTTTAGCGGCTTTTCTGAATGAAACGTCCTATACCAACAAAAATAGCATTAATGTGTTCTGCACAGCTTACCTTCTTCATATTTAGGAGGACATAATGTTAAAAATAAGTAGAACGTATCATATAAAATAGTTAAAAGTACAAGCAGCCCGCCGCTTTGTTTACTTGGGACATCATAATTTTCGGTGATTTTTGGCATCATGTCACCTTATTGGCTGTAGGTCATTGATGTCATCGTAACTGTCTTTTTATACGTCGCCGACATCGAATTTCAGTTGCTGTTCAGATACGAAACAGTGCGGTTGTGTTGTTGCAGGCGCGAGTTGTGACGTCCGAATCCGACAGATTTAAATACTGAGAGTGCAATAACGAGTGCTTCTGTGCGTGATATTCGCCTATGGACGAATGCTTCTGTGCATAATATTCGCCTATGTGGCGGGTGTTACTTGTTTCGTCGAGTGAGGTAAGGTGTACAATAGTTGAATTGGCCGAGGACAGAGGAATTGTACTCGCCGNAGTGAGGTAAGGTGTACAACAGTTGAATTGGCCGAGGACAGAGGAATTGTACTCGCCGCTACCTAGGTGAGTTAATTCATATTCTTCCGGTGTGTTTTATGGTTCCTTTAAATCCCTAACATCCTAGATTAGACCAAATTCATAGGTTAGTTTAAAACCCTTAAACCTGCCTAGTTAATTCTTCAAATGGTTGCAGTAATTTGACAACCTTTTCAATTAGTGACCATTAATGTTTTAATGGAGCTATCTCATTTTAAATTGAGTTATCGGCCGATATATTGGTTAAAATATCAGCCGATATTATCTGCTTCACTTGACAGATATATCGGCTGGCCGATATATCTGCAAGATCAATATTGGTGCATCCCTATTTAAAACCTTACTCTCCTAGGTTAGATTAACACCCTATAATCTTAGGTTAGATTAACACCCTACAACCCTAGGTTAGATTAAAACCCTATAATCCTAGGTTAGTTTAAAAATGTAAAATAGTGATTCACTCATCGTGGGGTTAGGTTCTGTTAGGTTAGGTGGGTACATATTACAAACTTAGTTATACATTAATGACCCTAGTATATTCATGTTCTGCGTAATTAGTAGAGTGGAAATATACCACTTTTCTGANAAAAATGTAAAATAGTGATTCACTCATCGTGGGGTTAGGTTCTGTTAGGTTAGGTGGGTACATATTACAAACTTAGTCATACATTAATGACCCTAGTATATTCATGTTCTGCGTAATTAGTAGAGTGGAAATATACCACTTTTCTGGGTTTTTTTTTTTTTACAGAAAAGCTGCTAAACTGGATAATTACCAAAACATTTCACAACACATTAGAACACTGCATTTGACTACCACGTCCACAAATAAGAAAACTACAAAATATAATTACTAACTAATTTAATAAAATTACGACAAATGTGTGGGGGAACCCTTTGATGAAATGAAATGGTGTGGTAGAAATCATGTGCAGTTGGAGTCCAAATGCATCTTTAGTAATAGTGTGTGCAGATAAACTTTTACACCCTTCCTTACAAAATTTAGTTATGGGGTAAGGGGATACTAAATGTCTTCCTTCGTTGCCTAAAGTGAGTGAAAAGATTTGGGCTGCTCTTAACAGCGTGGTCTTGAGAGCCGCTGAGGATGATAGAAGTGAGAATGGAGCAGCACCGGAATGAAGGGGCAGGGGAAACTGGAGATCCCCGAGAAAACCAACCTACCAGCAGCATCATCCGGCACGATTCCCACGTGCGAAAATCCGGGAGTGGCCCGGCCTTGATTGAACCCAGTTCGCCTTGATGGGAGGCGAGCAGGCTAACCGCTCAGCCACCGCGAGCCCTTCGTTGCCTAAAGCCATGTGCTTAACATTTTATGTTGTTTGATTGCTCTTCAACTTACTGAACTTTAAAGCTTCTCAAAAAAGATTTATGATTTTGAGAGTTTGCTTAAAAGTTGTTTGCATGCCAGCGATAGTCAGGGCAAAAGCTNAAGAAGAAAACCAGACTTAAGTTCAAATTTTTTTTTTTTTTTTTTTTTATGTAAAATCTTGGCAGCTGCCTTAATTTAACACAGTTGAAGGCAAACCATGTTGCTTGGTTCAGTCAAGCTTGTGGGCGGCAATAGATGAGCTGGCGTGGTAGGGGTGGCATCTGGATTGCGTCAGAATAGCGCCAGGAATGCTACTTCCCAGAAACGGCATCATCGGCTCCAGTGGCACTAAAAAACGTACTTGAGCGCCTTGTGGGACCTCTTCAGGTTGTCCATGCTCCCTAACAACGTAAGTCGTCATTAGCCCCGTTAGACTGAATAAACCTAGCTTATGAGAAGGATCCACCTTCAACATGTTTCAAGACAATGGGGGCAGGGCCAAGAAAGATGCAGATTTGAACATGCGTCAAACTATCACGAGCCTGCTACCACAGCCATGCTATCATTACCACACAATTACCAAGTATATCTTGCTAAAACAGCAGAATTAAAACTACATTATATTTTCAATATTTCCTATTACTATTCATATTTTTAATTATTGCCGTTTGTTGTAGGTTTTTGTGTTTGGTTTTTAAGGGTCAGTTTTATAACTTCACATCGAATGCCACCCCTAAACAACCATTTGTGAACTTACAAATAAAGGTGACGCAAAGAACTTCTTTCAAGCCATGTGCTTTGCCAGACTTTACACTGCAAGTTTTTGTGTTCGTTACAACTGAAGTGTCCCAACGGACTGTTGTGATAAAAAATAATCACTGTCCACTGTCACTTCATTTGTCAGTAATACTGTGATCTAATAAGTACAAGTACTCTAAAAGACAAGGCCAAACTTAATTTATATTTATTAAAAAAATTGTACACATCCACAGAAACACTCGTATTTTAAGTAACCATTCTGCTCCCTACACACACCCTTCTACACATCATTTAGACCCCTAGATAGGGTGTAGTGGGGTGTAAACTGGACAGAAAAAACATTAAATTTATTTTCATTAAATTAATGTCATATTTTATTGGAAAAATACTACCGTAAAGAGATGCTCCATTGGCTTTTGTGGTTATCTTCATCCCAAATATTGGAAAATTGTATTTACTTCTGTAATTAATACAGACAAATTTACCTGTCCTGTTGAAGCTCTCTGATACTGAACCACAAAAAAAAAAAAAAAAAAAAAATGCATTTGTTTCTAACCATGTTTACTTAGAAGTTATGAAGAGGTGAAAGTTATGGGCATGAGAGCCTAGGATGAAAGTGAAAAGGTGTTTGTTATGAAAGATGACATTTATTTCATTAACAGGTCCCAAATAGATGGATTTCTTCCAACTGCTAGCATGAATCATTTTGGTGCAAGGGTGAATTACAGTTTTAAGGGTCCTATCTTGTGAATGAAAATTAACTTCTGTATTCTTGTTATTAACTTATTTTGTGGTGTATTTAGCTTTTGAATTGATTCTAATCCTCATGTTCACAAGTACGCATTTGTATTTTAATTTATTAATATTGTTTTATATGTTTTCTACCNATTGATTCTAATCCTCATGTTCACAAGTACGCATTTGTATTTTAATTTATTAATATTGTTTTATATGTTTTCTACCCTTATTATGCAGGAGTTCGCACAAAATATGTCTATGTAATTACTGATGTTACATTAGAAACAGCACAAAGTACATTTCTTTATTATATTTGAAGGTATTGTTATACATATTTANATTGATTCTAATCCTCATGTTCACAAGTACGCATTTGTATTTTAATTTATTAATATTGTTTTATATGTTTTCTACCGTTATTATGCAGGAGTTCGCACAAAATATGTCTATGTGATTACTGATGTTACATTAGAAACAGCACAAAGTACATTTCTTTATTATATTTGAAGGTATTGTTATACATATTTATTCCATTTTTGGGATAGTTTTTTTTTACAAAGCAAAAAACCCAAGAATAGAAATTATTTATTTCAAATTTAAGTTAACTATTAATTTCAATTACCTTAATGTACAACCTACCAAAAATGTTAAGAAAATAAATACCTCATTGCAACCACGCCAGTGTGATCGAGAGATAGTCACAAAGATAATTCTAGGTTAAACAAGAGGACTGTAGGGTCGGGAATACTCGCTTTGGGTTATATATGCAAGTATTTGTTGTGAGCAAATTCTTAGCATGACGACCACTGGTGCACTTACCTTAATGGGCAACTTACAACTCGTAATCCATGGATGGTGTATTGACCAGCATTTAAATCTTGTTTATTTATTTGTTTACTTATTGTCTCGTAAATATTTTGGAAGCCCTGGTTTAAATTAGTTAGATTTATTATATTTAGGACCAGCTCTACTAAATTCATCATTTTATTTTGGAATTTTTTACATGTTAATGGGACACATTTATTTTATTTTGATGTTTTGGCTATATATGATATCTTTGATGTCTTCTGCAACATTGTATTTCTCTGAGCATGCTATATGTAAGCAAGGCACTGCAGCTTAGCCCAAGAGAAAGTAACCGAGTTAAGTATGTTTGGCTTAAGTTTTAAGTCTTGTGAAGTGGTATATAGGATGATCCATGATGAAACCAACAAANAGAGTTAAGTATGTTTGGCTTAAGTTTTAAGTCTTGTGAAGTGGTATATAGGATGATCCATGATGAAACCAACAAATCTTTCCAGCCTGTTTAAGGCATCGTTAGCAACAAAAAATGTCGGAGACGTGTAGGCTATGAAGCCCCGTTCCAGAGCTACAATGACGGAATTGCAATAAACACAACATGTGTAATTATTGAATATCTTTATTGACATTGACTACATGTTGGAGGTTTCATACGAGCTGTTCAAAATAGGCCCCACCTGACTGTAAACCTGCTGCGGCACGTTGCTCCATGGAGTTCTGCCATTGCATGCCTGCAAGTTCATTTCAGAGTTGAGTAATGGCATCAGCGATTGTCTGTATCAACTGGTTTCGTGTGTAGGGTTTCCATCTGCCGTGCACCCTACTCTTCAGGCAGTCCCAGAAGGAAATGTCCAATAGGGAGAGGTCAGGAGACCGCGCCGGCTACGCTGACTGACCGCGCCAGCCACACGATGCTCAGTAATCGAATGCACCCCATGTGTACGATGCCACCACTCAACCATAAAATGACCCACACACACACCCATGCCGCCATCNTAATCGAATGCACCCCATGTGTACGATGCCACCACTCAACCATAAAATGACCCACACACACACCCATGCCGCCATCTGTGGTCGCAGCCCGCTTACGGTCAGATAGGGCACATTGTGAACAANCATCTGTGGTCGCAGCCCGCTTACGGTCAGATAGGGCACATTGTGAACAACTTGTGTAACAATAGAATTTTTAAAATTGAGATAGGTTAATGTGATGTCTTATCAGCTTTGATGTTTGTTTTAAGTTTTAAGTTCAGATGACATGGTAGAAATATTTTTTTCCTTGCACCACATCAAGGAAAGTGTGCAGAAACATCTTAACTTACTTTTGCAGTAAGATAATTATCTGCCATGTCAGACAAAAATCTGAAAATAGGTAGAGGTATAATTTTATCCTGTAAATCACAGTGATTGCAGCAAACACACAATAATGAAAAGGACTTTTGTAACAATATGGAACATTGACACACTTCTATTATCAATGACATATGTTGCAGGAAGGACTCCATGGCGAGAACTGTAACTCACTACCAACAACTGTAACTCACTACCAACCAAACAGGTGACATTGCAGAAATGGAAAGAGATAAAAGACAAGTACTGGACAAGAAAAGAAGAAGGGTCCAAGCAAGTGGGTTAGGAAGGTAAGGAAATGAATGACTGCATGTGTAAGGCAGGGAGTAACAAACACTACACTTTGCAATCACTGTTGAACCATGATGCAGTCAGTTACCACATACAAATGTTGGTGATTATGTACATGTTAGATAGAAACTTACAATTAAATGTTAAGGCCGAGAAGGTTATGTTGTTAAATTGGGGGTAGCGGTGGCGCAGTGTCCAGGGCGCTCGCCTCCCACCACGGCAATCCGGGTTCAATCCCCAGCGGGTTCACTCCCGGATTTTCGCATGTGGGAATCGTGCTGGACGATGCCGCTTGCCGGCGGGTTTTCTCGGGGTACTCCTGTTTCCCCCGCCCTTGCATTCCAGCGCCGCTCCATTCTAGGGTTTCATTTCTGTCATGCCCGGGGATGACGGTCACCTACGGGTCCCAGCTGGAAAGACTGTCACTCGGAGGGTGTCGCTTTGCCCTGGGTGCGTTTCCCACACACCATTTATTAATTTTATTATGTTGTTCAATGAATATTCCTAGTGGTTTCACCGGAATGTGTCGTCCTTTGTATGCGTGCCTGTCGAGTACTATGCTGTGAGTACTTGAATTTGTGTCCTTTTATATATTTTCACCTGACAGTCTGGTAGACTTATACACGGTTTCTCGAAAACTTCAGTTTCCAGTGGAAGGAAGCATAGTCACTTAATTCCTCACATTCTAAAAGAGGAAGAAATAACAGTATCTTGTTCTATAAGCAAGCTTTAGTTCACATTGGTGTATCAGTTAGTATACTTAAATATTTGCAGTAGGACCACCTCAGGATCAACAAGAAAGCACAAAAATTGACCACACCAATTCCTAAGGGAAATATACATGAGATGAAAGTGTTTATTTGATTAATTTGGAACTATAAGCTCCATTCCACATTGCAACATCATCCTCTCACGGAACAGCTCTCCTGTGTGTTTTCAGTGAGAAACGCTGATAAAACGATGCGCACAGTTCAGGTGAACCTGTTGCAGATAAAATGTTCAGCCATTTATTTGTTAGATGTTTAAATAAATGTGTGTTAGTTGAAAATAGTTGTTCACAATCAGACTGGTGACAAGGAACAGAAATCTGCGGAAGAAAATGGTTACTCACTTATTTGCAACAGAGTGGGCTAGAGTCTGAGGGAAGGAAGCTCCAACCACCAGGTGATAGCCCAATTGCAAGTTATAAATTCTTATTATTGTTACGTGCTGCAGCTCGTACCGTCCGCAAGCACGCGTTATGTGCGGTCCCCCCCCCTCCCAGGCAGCCAGGGGTGAACGACAGCAGGGACGTAGCTGGCGTCACAGACCCTCCTCCCCTTCTCCCCTGCTGTAGAAGCCGACAAGTGTAGAAAATGCACAAGAATATTCTGGGAATTAGGACCCTCAGCGCAACGCGGGATTTAGAGAAATTTCTGGGTAATGACCTACAAGCCACAGTTGGACTGTCGGCAGTCTTGGTAGAAGTCTTTTAGCTGAGTGCGGTAGTCGAGCGAGCGACGTGCAGAGGATGGACGACAAGAGATTGCGAGGCGACCGTGGACGAGGTGTTTGTGGTGTGAATGCACAAGGGGGCGTGAAACCCGACGAGTGAAGGCTACTGTGCATGAAGGCGCTCTAAGAACTGTGGAACATTGCGGACTGGTGAGACCTGGACTAAACTAAGAGGTGGGACTGAACAACATGTGATATGGACTTTATTGTAAACATTGGAACTGCCAAATATGGACACATAATTTGTAAAACTAATTGAATAGATTCTGATACACCGTCTATTGGGACTGATTTGTTATTATTTAATTACGGTAATTTCTTGGAGGTAATTGTAAATTGTATTGATTGAAGTCATTAATTGTAAACAGCAAATTATATCAATTTAGTGTGAGATGTCGAGTTGAGAGAATTTTGTTTGTGGTTATTGTAAATAAAATTAAGAAATTATAATTAACTCTTTTATGTAATTAAGACCTCCATCCCTTAACAAACTTGGTTTGGCCCTCTGAATTTAGAGAAAAATTGTAACACTGGTGTCGGAAGTGGAATGGAAGCATTTTATAAAAATAAAATAATTGTAATTAGTATTTCAGTAGGTTATTAACTAGCAAGATTAATTTGTAAATATAATAGTTGCATTAATTGGCCAGGGAATTATTAAGAAATTTTTGAATTCTAACCAGGAAAATGTTGCAGACATAGAAGCACATTGTGCCGTATCTGACTGAGTAGCCAAATAAGTAATGTAAATAGCAGAATAAATAGTGTTGTAGATAATGTTAATGAGAACGTAAAAAGTAAAATTTATAGCATAAATGAATCTGTTAGTTGTGTAAGTGAACTGACAAGCAGGAAAATACAGTGTTAACAAAAATGTGGATAGAAAAATTCAGTGTTAGCGAGGTAGGTGACAAACTGGATAAGAAAATAGACAGTGTGAATGAGAATATGGACAGAAAGATAGAAGGTGTAAGGGAGTTGGTGAACAACAAAATAGACTGTGTGGACAAGAAAATTGACAGTATTGAGCAGGAGATGAAACAGGGAGTAAGCGCCCTCAAGAAGGAATGGCAGGAATTCCTGCAGCAACAGGGCAGAAAACAGGCAGTTGCTGAGGAGCTGAGATCGACCCCCACCAATTTGACGACTGGGGGCGGCGAGGAGAAGGTAGTGGTCGTCGCCAGTGCAGCCATCGCAGGAGAGGTCCAGCAGTTGTGCAGTATGAGTACGCCTCAGCCAGGGGTAGGTAAAGGTGTCACAATAAAGTATGTCCCCTTCGATGGACAGACACCTTGGCGCGAATACCGGCACCAGTTTGAGATTGTTGCCGCCCTGAATGGCTGGACTGAAGAGCAGCGGGCATACTCTCTGGCGGCTGTACTGAGGGGACCTGCATTGAGCATACTGCAGTTGCTGCCAGAACGACATTGGCTGGAATACTCCGCATTGGTATCACCTTTGGAGCTGTGATTCTGCGACCGATACCTGCGACACGCCCACCATGCCCAACTTCGAAGCTGCATCCAGCGACCAGGGGAACCATTGCAGGAGCTTTGGCAGGACATTGTGAGGCTGTCACACCTGTCTCTGGAGGGCTGCTCGAAGGAGGCTCGGGATATTATTGCAGTCGGCTTCTTCGTGGACGCTGTCGCTGATACCGTGGCGCGGCAAGTTGTATGTCTGGCTGCGCCTCATAATAACATGCAGGATGCCCTGACCCAAGCACTGGAGGTGGAGTCAGCAGGGCAGGCATCAGTGCCCCGATGGCCAGTGCAGGTAGTGGTGCTGAATGAAGAGGAGGGCGACAGCATCAAGAGGGCACTGAAGGACTTGCAGACGACCACGGGGGACATCGATTCTACGGTCCGTGCTATGGAGATTCGCCGTCCCCCACCCGAACACCTAGAATGTTGGTCGTGTGGACAGCCGTGGCACCTGGGAGCCAACTGTCCTCAGCAGCAGCAACCAGGGAGCAGGCACCAAGGAGCAGGTCAGAGTGCAACATCTTCGGAAACTTGTAAGCACTGGTCTTGAGGGGCAAAGGTTGGTGATTGCTGGAGGGAAGGCCCCAATGTTTTTGCAGGTGTGTTCAATGAAACAGAACTTGGATGCCATATTGGTGGAGGGGAGCCTAGATGATGTTTCTTGTCAGATGGTCGTTGACACAGGGGCGACTATAATGGTGGTAAGACCAGACATTGTCAGGTCTTCCCCCAGCGATCACACGATAAGAGCAGGGTTCACACCAGTCAGAGGCAAGAGAAGGATACTCTTACAGCTCAGTAACCTTAACATCGAGCATGATATTTACATAGCATAAATAGAGGACAAATGCATTTGGGTCTCAATGTATTACGTAAGCTGGGGTGCTGTATGGATACTCGACTGGGGGTGTTGAGTTGGTAGTGTCAACACGACGAGATTTATCTTTGCCAATGAGCTACATAGTAGTGTGTAATCAGTAGCCTGTGCTCCCTGCTTATAGCAAAATTGTTATTCCAGGCAGATGGCAGGGAACATTTGTCAGGCGGTTGGGCATTATCGAACCAGCCCAGAAAGGTGGCATTTTACCAGATGGTGTCATTGTAACAAGGACTTTGATTTCTTCAAAATCAGACGGTTTGCCTGTTAAGATGATTCATTTATTTGACCGTGCTATCTGTTTCGAGGAGGGGGCCACAATAGATGTTTGCAAGCAGGTCTTGCAAGTACTGCCAAATGTTCCAGAAGCTTTAATGCCACAAAATACTAAATGTCCTCTACCAGATGCTCTGGGGGAACTGCTGACAAGAACAAGAGAAAACCTCAACTGGCGATAGGAGAGGGCAGTTTGAGTTGCTACAGAGAAATAGAGGTGCTTTCTCCTGTGAGCCCAATCACCGTAGTAGAACTAATGTTTCATGCCACCACGTTGACACAGGGGATGCCAGGCCCATAAAACAGCCACCAAGGCAACTACCGCTAGCTTAGCGTGAGGTGGTTGATGGTATTCTGAAAGAGATGAGCGAGTTAGATGTGATAGAGCCATCAGTCAGTCCATGGTCTTCTCCCATGGTGTTTGTTAAAAAGAAAGATAACTATCAGATTTTATGTTGATTACCACCAACTTAATAATGTGACCAAGAAAGATTCTTACCCACTCCGTAGGATAGACGACACACGGAATCAGCCTAGCAGGTTCAAGTGGTTTTCCACTTTAGACATGAGCGGATATGGACTGTGCGAGGTGGTCCTGGAAGACAAGGAAAAGACTGCCTTTTGTGTCCAGGGGAAAGGAACCTGGCAATTCAAGGTTATGCCCTTTGGGCTATGCAATGCCCCTGCCACCTTCAAACGACTGATGGAGAAAGTTCTGCCCTTAGACATTTGAAGAGCACCTGGTATGCTTAGATTCTGTGTTTCAGAAAGTGACTGCAGCCAACCTGAAATTAGTTCCCAAGAAATGCCATCTTTTCCAAAAGAAAATTAATTTCTTGGGCCATGTTGTTGGCCCACGGAAATGAAACAGACCCCAAGAAGACCAGAGTAATAAGAGATTGGCTTCTACCAAAGGATAAAACTGAAATGCGAAGTTTCCTGGGCTTATGTGTCTACTACCGTCGATTTGTGCCCGGGTTCGCCACGATCGCCAAGCCTCTGCATGAATTGACTGAGGCAAAAAGAAAATTTTATTGGACCCCAGAGTGCAAAATTGCTTTTAATAGACCAATGGATATTCTGATATCTCCCACAGTACTGGGCTTCCCGAGTAGAGAGGATGAATTCATTCTGGATACTGGTGCCAGTGATGTAGATATCGGGGCTGTGTTATCTCGGATTCAGGATGGAAAGGAGAGGTCATTGGAATACTTCAGTAAGGTGCTACACAAGCCTGAGAGGAATTACTGAGTGACACGCAGGGAACCTCTGGCAGTGGTGAAGGCAATTGCACATTTTCACCCGTATCTGTATGGCAGACACTTCATCCTAAGAACTGATCATGCTTCATTACGCTGGCTGCTAAATTTCAAGAACCCAGAAGGCCAAATAGTCCGGTGGATACAGCACCTGCTAGAATGTGACTTTGAAGTACCTTACATGTCTGGACACCTTCACAGCAATGCAGATGCACTTTCCAGGAGACCATGCGAACCATTGTCGTCATTGTGAACGTCAGGAGGAAAAGAGTAGTGCATTGTGGAAAGCGAGGAGGACAACAATTCAAAGCCCTGTATCTTGTGATGGGTTACCTACGTGGGACGAAAAGGACTCAAGAAATGATCAGAAAAGTGACCCTACCTTGCTTCCAATAATTGGATGTGGAAGGAAAACGGGTGTCGACCAAGATGGGAGGCGATATCCAGCCTAGGCATGGCAGTCAAGGCATACTGGGTACAGTGGAATTCTCTTGTTCCAAGGAATGGTGCGCTTTACAGGAACTGGGAAAGTAATGATGGGAAACAATTATTTACAATTGGTCTTACCAGAGTGCCGAATCCCAGAAGTGCTAAGAGAACTGCACAAAACGGCAGCAGGTGGTCTCTTCGGTGTAAATAAGACCCTTGACAGAGTTTGAATGAGATTCTATTGGCCGCATTGTTGGGAGGATGTTGATAAGTGTTGCCGTCTGTGTGATGCGTGTACCGCGAGGAAGGGTCAGAGGGTTAAGGGACGAGGTCTCCTTCAGAAATGCAATGTCGGGACCCCATTTGAGAGGATGGCAGTGGACATTCTTGGACCACTACCAATCACTGAGAGGGGGAATAGGTACCTTCTGGTAGCACAAGATTATTTCAAAGAGTGGCTCGAGGTCATACCGGCGCCAAACAAAGAGGGACGTACGGTAACTGATGCACTTGTAGAGCATGCTTTCTCCAGTGCCACTTGAGCCTCATTCTGATCAAGGATGAAATTTTGAAGCTACTCTTTTCCAAGAGGTAACAACGATTTTAGGAATGAATAAAATCTGTACCACAGCATTACACCCTCAGTCAGATGGTATGGTCGAGAGGCTGAATCGTACCCTGGAACAGTATCTGGCGATTTTCGTTGAAAACATCCAAAAAGATTGGGACTCCAAGGTACCCTTATTTCTCCTGGCATATTGCTCGGCGGTCTACGAGTCTACAAGTGAAACACACCTTTAAAGATGCTGTTTGGGAGAGAGCTCTGCCTCCGTGGTGACCTGCTGTTTGGAAATCCAGTGGAAGAAGCAGCAGTCACCCCAGGATATGCCATTAAACTACGTCAAAAGTTAGTCGACATTCATGAGTTTGCACGGAGACTCCTTAAAATTAATAGTGACAATGAAAACACTATATAATCAGAAAATGCCTAAAGAGACTTTTCAAGGACAGTTGGTGTGGTTGTACAACTCTGAGGCGGAAGGGATATTCGCAGAAGCTACAGAAATGTTGGGAAGGCCCGTACAGGATCTTGAAACAGATAAATGATGTGGACTACCGGATTTGTTGACATGGCTCTCAGGCGAAGCCTAAGGTTGTCCGCATCGACTGACTGGTGCTGTATGAAGGTCCTAATGGAGACTTTGTTCGGGACCAACTGACTCTAGGAGGGGACAGTGTTACGCGCTGCAGCTCGCACTGGCTGCGAGCTCCCGTTTTGCATGGTCCGGCTCTGTGGGGGAGGTGACCCACCTCGACCCTCCCCTCCCCCCAGTCAGACATCTTCGCTGCCTCGTCAACATCTTCCCACCAGGCAGCCGGGAAGAATGACAACGGGGACAGAGCCGGTGTCACAGACCCTCCTCCCCCTCCCCCCTGCTGGAGAAGCTGACAAGTGTAGAGGATGCACAAGAATATTCTGGGAATTAGGACCCTCAGCGCAACGCAGGATTAAGAGAAATTTATGGGTGATGGCCTAAGACCCTATAAATACAAGCCACAGTTGGACTGTCGGCAGTCTTGGTAGAAGCCTTTTAGTTGAGTGCAGTAATCGAGTGACGGGCGGAGGACGGACGACGACGGGAGATTGCAAGGCGACGGTGGACGAGGTGTTGGGGGTGTGAATGGACAAGGGGGCATGAAACCAGGCAAGTGAAGGCTATTGTGCATGAGGGCGTTCGGAGAACTCTAGAACATTGCAGACTGTTGGGACCTGCATTAAACTGAGATGTGGGACTGAATAACATGTGATACAGACTTTATTGTAAATATTTAAACTGTCAAATGTGGATATATAATTGGTAAAAATAATTGAATAGGTTTTGATACACTGTCTATTGGGACCAATTTATAATTATTTAATTACAGTAATTTCTTGGAGGTAATTGTAAATTGTATTGATTGAAGTCATTAATTGTAAACAGCAAGTGATATCAATTTATTGTGAGATGTTGAGTTGAGAGAATTTTGTTTGTAGTTGTTGGAAATTAAATTAAGAAATTATAATTAACTCTTTTATTCAATTAAGACTTTCATCCCTTAACGAACTTGGTTCAGCCTACTGAATTTTGAGAAAATTGTAACAATATTATTGTTATTAATATTAGGCATATTATTATTAAAGCCACATAAGGAAACTAATAAGTAGTCTTATCTACTCTACACCTGAACACTAGTGTTTTACAGATTACAGTTTTGGATCTTGTGGAGATTCGAAACAGTAAAGGGGGCTTTATGAAAATTCAGATTCATATAAGATGATGTCTAGTTTAAATGATTCTTTTGAAAATGTCTGAGAAGACAGCATATGTGTGTGGCTTGACTCGTGACCAAAACGAGCATCTAGGAATGTCGTCTTGTGGGTACTACTTGACTCGCAGTGAGAAATGCTTTCTTATATAATACACAGGTTTCCTGTTTCTAGTAACTCATTATTACGATGTTGGTATAAAGAAAGTGGGTTTATGTCTGTGGCAAAACTTGTCTTTTACAGTGTAAGCACTAATGGATATAGGCAAAGTTCCAAAAAGCTGCAAGATTAAATATTTGCGATTGCTTTCCTGATAGCTATATGTAAAGTCTACTCACGGTAAACTGAGCATTTTTAAAAGACCTGCTTAAGCTCTCTTTCTATGCACATTGTGTATACTTCCAGTTGTCAGAGGCCTAATCTCTTTATGTATGCATTGTTTAAGTGAAACTGTGAGATTATAAGAAACTGAAGTATTTTACAAATTTGCTAATTCTTACGTTTGTAAGTACGAAAAAACAGAGCTGACAGAAGCAGTTAACTCAAGGGGAAGGGCTACAGAGGAGGAAAAATGGGGCAAGCAAGGGCATACGACTGAATACAATCGTGATAGTAAAGAACATGTCATGGAGTGGGAGCACCAGGAGGAAACCCATCCACTTCATGACGGTGACCAACGCCTCTTCCTCCATCCACATCATCCATATCAATGTAATGAACTTTTCAAACCTTTGTGCAGATGTCAAATACGTTGGAAACTCAAGTAAAAGAAACCATCCCACAGGAACAAATGACAAAATAAACTGTCCCCAGTTGTGAGAAATGGAAAATAGAAACTGCTTTCGTTTTTAATCATATAATTGCGGGCGAATATTTTTTTAAATTTCAAAATGCCCTAAAATTTACCAATACAAAAAAAGTATAAAAGATTATTGAAACAATTTAAACAGATTGAAATTATCAAGATTAAATTTACAAAATTAAATCATGGGCTTAAATAATATAACAATTAACTGCCCAAAAATAATAAATTACCCATAACATGAAACATATCTTAACTAGTGTTCTCTTTTTGAAGCCCACCCCATGTTCTCTCTCAACCAGTCCTCGGGCCATGCTGTATGTAGTCTATCCAGCCCCCCTCCAGAGTTAATGATGTCAGGTGTTGAGGAAACTCCATAAAGGTAGCGCTGATTCTCTTGCCAGAGAAATTCAAACTCAGATGACATAGTGAAAGCGTCTCACCGTCGCCAGGAGACTCAGCAGTGTAGTAGAGGAAATTGTGCGGTGTTTCAGGCAAACTGATTGAGGTAAACTGTAGGAGTCTGTGCAGAAAACTGGATAATTTCTGGGGAATGGTTGGATACAGGGCAGATATAGTGGTGGCAGTGGAGACTTGGTTGAGTAAGGAAGTGTAGACATTGAATATGGGCAGGATAAGTTTACTATCTACAGACGAGACAGGGATGGAAAAGGGGGAGGAATTATGGTGCGTTCAAGGGAGGGTTTGAAAGAGAGTGCAGAATGAATGAGTGAAGAAGTTGAAGTGATGGAAATTGGAATAGGTGGGAGGTGTAGGAGTATCAGATTGTTGGCTGCATACAGACAACCATGACAGGGGTGGCTGATAGTTGAAGCAATTAAGGAAAGGGTCGCTAGGCTGACGGACAGGCATTGGGTTTTCGTGGCAGGGGACTTGAATATGACCAGCACAATGCAGAGAATGGCAATACATCTAGTCAAGAGAGGCTTAATCCAGGCAGTGGAATACCTATGAGGTGGAATGAGGAAGGTGTTGGGTCAGTGCTGGATGCGATACTGGTCAGGCTTGGGGATGGTATAGTTAGTTCTCTAGTTTTGGAAGGAATTGGTGACCATGACACTCCTGTGATGGAAATATAGGGCTTAGAGAGTCAAGGGTAGAGCAAACTGGAGATAGGGTAGTGTGCCAATATAGGCGAGGAAACAAGAAGTGGGCAGAAAAATTCCTGAGGGATGGGTTTCGACTATGGGCTGAGGAGGAAAGGGTACAGAGCTTGTGGGAGGGATTTGGAAGAATCATGGAATTGATGTTGAAGAAAGTTGTCCCAAAGAAAAGCATAATTGTTGATGGTGATCATCTGTACTGTATTATGGATGGGAGATCAAAATAATGAAAACGAAGTGTAGGATATGTATGCAAAATGGAGGAACAAAGGGTTGGAAAGTGCTAGGGTGTGGATGAAACAGATGGGAAGGGAGTTGGAAAGAAAGATCAAAGAGGCAAGTAATGAATATTTAGGGACAATCATGAAAGAAGCACAGGCCAAGAAATGGAAAAAAGTGTATTGGTATCTATAACAGGTAAGGGGAGGAGGGTAAGGGATACTGATGTTAAAAAGGGTAGATGGCTTGACTGCAGCAAATGACAAGGAAAAAGCAGAGATGCTGCGAGCCCTATGCCTGTCAGTGTTTGAGGTGCAGGAGGAATGGAACAGGAAAACTAATGGGGAGCAGAAGTCATGTTGTAATCTTAGGCTGAGGGAATCTGTTATAGTGAAGGGAATCAAAGGATTGAAGAGTAACAAGGCAGTGGGACCTGATGGCATTGGAAATGGAGCCCTTAAGTTTGGTGGGAGAAAGTTGGGTAGGTATCTGGAGGTGCTGTGTAGCAAATAATTGGAGGAAGGTAGGTTGCCGCAAAGATGAAAGGAGGCATTGGTGGACCCAATCTACAACAGTGGAATGATTAAGGGGGAGGGGGGGTGGAGGTTCTGGCAACTATTGACGTGCGAGTCTCACTTCAAACACAGGAAAGGTCATGGAGAGATTGGTGGTATAGCTTGTGGTGGATGTTACGAACAAGAAAAATTGGTTACAAGGGTATCTGTATGGTTTTCAGAAAGTATACTCTTGTGAGCTACAGCTGGCAGGACTATTAAAAGATCTGGTGCAGGCAGTAGACGAGGTGAAGCAGGTGGGTGTCTTCTTCATTAACTTCGAGAAGGCTTTCATAAGGTGCCTCACAGGATTTTGATGAAGAAAATGGGTGAGCTGATAGCAGACAAGTTGGTAGTGAATTGGATAGGAGACATCCTCAGGGGACAGAGTCGGGGGAGATGGTGGAGCAGTAACCTCATTATGTGATGTGTGGATGTCAGGAGTACCACAGGGAAGTGTGCAGAGTCCCTTGTTAACTGTTAGGGCAAATTACATGAGTTTTAGGGTAGGAGGTAAAATAAGATTCATTTGCAAATGACTGTGTACTGTATACAGTGGTGGGGGTAACGGGTCTGTGACTCCTTCAGGAGGAAGGTTTCCGGGCGTTTGAGGCGGTGTGGCAGTACTATGCTATAGTAGTCAAGCCTGGTTACCTCATCGGCCCTAGAAAGGGCGGATGATGCGTCTCTTATAGTCTCTCTCCACTCGTGGCGACCCAAGGCTACCAGTGCCACTCCTGTGCTTTGCAAATTGGGCTCTGCCGCCCGTATCCCTATGGGAACCAGTTTCCTCGTGGCTGGTAAGGGTTATCTGCCGTGATGGTTTGGGCCGATAGTTAGTACCTAGGCCCGACCACTTGGCGGGGTGTTGGACCACTTGGCATTCAGACTGATGGGGCCCAAGACAAGAATTTCCTGTGTGAAGAAATTCCCATGTATGGTAATGGTCAGTGCCCGATGACGGCTCCTCCAACTGTACTGCTAGTGGTGGGAAGTTGTGGCGACGGCTTGGAGGCTGTGATGACAGCAGGAAGATCTATGATTCTAAGTGATGAGAATCTTCCATTTCAGAGCGAGGGCTGCTATCCCCGACTTCGGCATTCTCGTCGATAAATCAAGGACGTGCTCCGCCCTTCCAGTGGTCATGCAGAGCTTTGGTGTGGCGGTCGGGTAACTGAAAACTCAGTAGTGCCATGGAAAATAAGTGCGAGCACGGGCTGATCGGGTTGACCCCACCAGAGGTTAACTCTGTATGCTGGAGAGATTCCCCCTCTCAAAGAAAGACTGGGCAGTGAGCGGCAACCCTCTCCGATTGTGTCCTGGAGAGACACTAGGGGTCCAGATAGTACTCCGCCCAGACCACACACTTGGTGTCTGAGTACGTGGGTCTCAGAACCTTGTGGAAGGGTGCTTTTGGTTGTACTTGTGTATCAAGTCGGGGCATTGGATTTCGTTACTTTAGGTTTATGGCTGGGACACCTGTGATGAGAGGGTGTGACCCCTCTTCCCTGCGGAGTGGGCGGCCGAAGCGCGGGATGGCTCTCTGGCTAAGAGCGCTGCGTTAAAATATAAAAGTATGGTTTTCGAGAGACTGCAGTATTTGCATCACGCATGTATACAGGGGTAGGTGGGGAGAACAAGCTGCAGGATGTTATTGACGAAGTGCGGAGGTGGCTAGAGAAGAATAAAATTAAGATCACTGTTAGATAAACTAAGGTAGTGAGGTTTATGAGGGTAAGGGTGAAGATCAGGGACATTTATAGATGGGGGCAGGATGAGGTAGGGGAGGCCTCAGGATATAAGTTTCTGTGGATGATGTTGCATGGAGATCCGGGATGGAAGCAGCAGGTTCAGAGAGTGGTGTCGAAGGGGATAAATGCATTAGGAATGTTGGGAAGGGTTCTGAAGGGAGTCAGCAGTGAGATGAAGGTAAAAGCTTATTGCAAGGCCAATGTTGGAATATGCAGCCGCAGAATGGGATCTGTATGTGAAAGTGGTGGTGAGGGAGTTGAAGAAGGTACAAAGGAGGACAGCGAAATGAGTAACGGGTAAGTGGTGAAGGCAGGGGCAGGATGGGGAGGAAGAAAGTAACTTTATGCTATCAATGATGATGGAGATAGGATGGAGCTCTTTGCAGGACAGGAGAAGAGTAGAAAGGTTGGTTATGTTGTATAGGGTGGTGAATGGTAAAGGAGGGTGGGGTAGTTAGTTGCACGGCTAACAAAGGTGCTGTACAGAGGGAGAGGTGACAACAATGGGAAGATTCAGAGGGTATGGAGAACAGAGCTGGGAAGCACTCCACGTTTGTAAGGTTGGCGAGGGAATGAAATGTATTACTGGAAGAGTTGGTGAGTGTAAGAGAGGTTGGTCAGTTTGGAGAGGGACTGAAGGGGGTGGTGTCCTTGCTGCAGAGCGACAGCCCAACTGCAATTTTTATTGTTATTATTATCATAGTCATCATTATCATCAATGATCCTATCATCCCTCCAACAACATCCATCCACCATCATCCTCACTTCCATCCTCCGTCGTCTCCAGTAACATTTACCAAAGGAAGTAGGTGCATAGTTCGTAGATTAATTAAAGTGATGTGTCATACCACATGAACATGGAATTTATCACATACTAATTTCTACATAATTTAATGGTCAACATTAAGAGTAGTGGGTCACAGGCTGTCCCCTACGTCATCAAGCCGCCCCTTTGGACGAGTCTGGAGGGTGAACTGTAAAACACAATATAATGGATAAACAATTAATCTAACATGCCAATAGAAAATTTCCGAATGAAATCAATAGACTGGAGTAATTACACAGTTAAAGCCAACAAATAACATTCAAATAAATTGCAGTTCATCTTTTGAGTTGAGTTGAGAGATTTGGGCGGCTCTTAACGACGACGTCTTGAGAGCTGATGAGGGTGAAATGAGGTGATAGTGGAGCAGTGCCAGAATGTAAGGGCGGGGGAAACGGGAGATCTAAGAGAGAACCCGCCGACCAGCGGCATCGTCCTGCACAATTCCCACCTGCTAAAATCCGGAGTGACCCGGCCGGGGATTGAACCCTCTTCGCCTTGGTGGGAGACGAACAGTCTAACCGGTCAGCCACCGTGGCCCCTTTCATCTTTCAAGTGCACCCCTCAGGTGCATAGGCACAACACAGAAAATTGCAGTAATTGTGTTCTATTAGGGTCACTCGTATAATATATCTTAATCCTAAGTTATAAATGCTGATTCAATAATACTCAAGAATTCTGCTCCACCAGATCGGCAAGGCCTGATCAGGTGGCACCATGTTCCTCATACATCATTGCAGCGGTCTGAAGGTGAAGTCGGTGTCATGCCGCTTGGGGTCCAACAACCGTTGTTTGAACTGATTCATTAGAGTACGATAGTTAAAACTGTTTAAAACCTTTTTCACTTGACCCCGAGCTGTACCCACCATTCTTGCAACTCACTGCCGGAGAGTTTAATTTTTTACAGCCACTTTTAGGCAAGTTAGTAGTCAGCTAACAGAGGAGCTCTGTTCTCAGTGGCCGCTTTACCTGCAACAGAGCATCAGCATTCTGTATAGGGAAAATAGCGTGCTAATAAATGTTTACCGATACAGGTAACAGTGTCTTGTCTGTCATTTATAGACCTGACTGCCTCCCGGTCACTTAAGGGCGGGCCTACTCTGGATAGATTTTTACGTAGATTCAGTGGCATATAAGAAACGTAATATGTACCAATCGCAGGGCATACGGAATGGCCCACAATTCCGTTGTCAACTGCAAGTAAGACGAGTGTTGTAGGGTGGGGGTAGCCACAGCCGACTGACCCTTTGACTGAGTCTCGTGTCGTTCCGAGCAATCACCGAGTGACTGGTGCCCATATCTCTATTCAGTCAGTTAGACAACCCGCAGAACTTATAGTATATAACCTCAGTCTCGTTAAGATGTTACGGAATGGTATGGATGGAAGCAAGACAGTTTTATTCTGCTAGACAAGCAGTAGAATAAGGGAGAAGCGGCAAGTAGTTTGGATGATAAATGAAGTAGGAAAAATGTTGGACACAGAAAAGAGAAAAAAGAATTGTGGGTTTTGTATTTTTAAAAGTTGTTGAACATGGAATAGATGGAAGAGGGCGAAGTCGCAAAAGAGCTGGAAGTATTTGCAATGGATGATGAGGATATCACACAGTAGAAATAGAAGAAGAATTGCAAGGTATGAAAAATAATCTAGCATCAGAAATGGTGAGAGAGGCAGGAAATGTTGCAATTCATTGGCTGTACATACTCCTGATTCGTTTGGAGAGAGAGAAGCATATACCAGAGAACTGGAGGAAGGGTGAACCGTATTGTCCCGAATATAGGGTGATGTTGAATTAAGACTACCCCTACATTTTCACTTCAGTCTTCAGAAAAAAATAATTTACATGTAAATTGGCAATCAAAATTTTAAAGGATAATAAAAAAACTAAAGTTTTTTAAGTTCTTACAATGTTTACACTAAAGTAACAGGAATGAAATTTTTTAAATATTTAAGTTTGTTCCTGGGCTACTAATTAGTAGGTATCATCCTCACTGAAATACTTATCAGAGTCTAGAGCTTTTTTTTTTTTATTTCTGCTCTACTTATCAGTATCATCCTCACTGGAACTCTCCTCAGAGTCTGAAGTTTCCTTTTCTTCCCAGTCATCTTCCCACGAGATGTGATCTTTGGTGCCATCCAAATTGTTTTAGAGGCAGTACTTTTTAAAAACTCGAACAATTGACTCTGACTTAACACAAAATGATATTTCTGGTGAAAGGTACAAAAAAAAAAAAACCAGAAGTTTTTATCCACCTCTGAAGGTTTCTTCAGTCTGCCAGATGGTTGCAAAGAGCAGTTGCCTGAAAGTAACCATATTGCTTATGAAGGTGATATTTGAAAGGTTTGTTCACACAGACGTCGACAACCTGCAACTGAGTGGTTATACCTCGTGGTATGATGAGGTCAGTGTTGGGTTCTTCAATGGCAGCCTTCACGTTTTCTTTTAAATGCCCTTTGAAAGCATCTAAACAGAGAAGTCCACGCTGTTTGAGAACAGCTCCTGGCCTTATGTTCCAGACAACCCCTAGACATTAGCTTGCTGGTCACCCACCCCTTCTCATTGCACTTTCAAATAATACCACTTGGCAATTTCTCCTACCGAAGTTTCTTCCTTTTTAAAATAACAAAAGGTGGAAGTTTCTTTCCGTCTGCTAGCGCTGCCAACATAACCATGACTCTAAGCTTTTAATTTCCAGTCATTCTCATTAAAATTGAAGATGCATCTTCGGTATCAACTGTTGTGTTTAATGCCATGACAAAATAGACTGACGTCTTGTTGATATTCCCTATTTTCGACAGTAAGTAATCTTGTTACTGGCAAAGACAAATTGCATACCGGTGGTACTGTACTAGTTTAATGTCGTGGTCTTTTGGCAATTTTTGTGCAAGTGTTGTTCTTAGTGAAAGACCATGTCGCTGCGAAAACCGAACACCAGCCGTTATTTGCATTAAAGCAGATCTAGGAATGTTCAGTGCTGTTGTTGTTTCCATGGCCTTCATTCTAATTTCTTCGCGCAAAATAGGAAGTCCACACTTCCGTTCTTCTCGCACAAATTCCAAAACAATCACTTTTAATTCACCGAACCACCTGCTTTTGGGCCCATTAAATACTTTCTTCATAGAATGTGCACATTCCAATTTCTGTGCAGAGTTTCTCCGCCTCTGAATGTTCGACTCTGTGACAGAAAAATGCCTCGCTGCAGCACAGTTGTCAATTTTTGCATATAAAATCACTATTAGTTAGAAACTGGCATTATAACTGTGGCGCTCATTTTGTGATACTTGTGACGTTGAACACCCTTTACTTACCACACGGTTACCCATATCATGCAAACTCAAGCAAAATTACAGCAGATAATTTGACTAAAATATAATACGCCAAAAAACCAGTTGTCAAAAAAGACATAATACACATATTCATTCTTAAACTGTTTTTTTTTTTTTTTAAGTGGCCACCAGCTAAAGCAAACTGCTAGCAGGAGCATTAAATGAAGCGAAATGTTATTTTCTCGTGCAGCAGTCGGTCCTTATGTGCAGAGTCACTGAGGAGTGTACTGTTGATTTACCATAGTGTGTTGTAAGCTATGGTGGCAAGTGTGAAAAAAATAACATCACAACCAGTACATGATGGCGTTAGATCAACTCGTTACTATACCTACTAGAATTTTTTACGTACCATATTTCAGTACAACTGTTATCTCCTGGCTTTATAACCTTTGTAAAATTTTAATATGTCCACTCTTTAATTTTAATTGGAAAATTACGGTACTGATGTACGTGAAATTATATTCGCTGGAAAGAAAACTCGGCACAGAAGAAGTGAACGGTAATCTGCAACTGCAATGTTTTTGCACAAAAAAATATTTAGACTGAAACAGGTATTTATGTAAAATGTTTTGTGAGAAATATTACACCAATGTAGTGCCGTGATTTTATGCGGTTATTGATATGCATTATAGTAACAGTACGTCTCAATTATTCAAAACAAAGATTTAACCAAAGTTTTTTTCCTGAAGCAATAACAGGTTTCCCATCGTACCGTGGCCAGCACAGTATTGCTCAAAGCACCTTCCACTGTCTGCCGCAACTCGTATTACCCTGCCTGACCAAGACTGACCCCACATCCTTCTCTTACTGGTGAAAACACACGTCCCGGCAGAACGAGCATACCCAGCACTGTTAAGCAACTATAGTGCAAAACAGAACACAAAAAAAACAGTATCAATCATGAAATCAGTGGTACTCAATTGCAATAGACATGTATAAAACAGAAAACAAAATTACTAACCCAGTGATTGCAACCAGTAGTATCACCAACTTTTACGAAAAGTCTCGAAGGCTAGGCTGAAAATAGAAGCCATATGACTAACTATTCTAGAGTCAAGCACACGTGACGTCGCAGTGGTGCACTGTCCCACTTGCTGTTCATAATAGTGTGCGAGAGGATCGTAGAGAGAGAGTGGAAAGGATGATGGCAGGATATATAATAGTCGTCCTGTTCTCTGATATGATAGTTGGTGTGGGAAGAAGATAAGGGTGAAGTGCANGATGGCAGGATATATAATAGTCGTCCTGTTCTCTGATATGATAGTTGGTGTGGGAAGAAGATAAGGGTGAAGTGCAGTAGTGATTGACAACCTAGAGTTAGGGAGTTGAGAGTCAGTGAGGTTTTCTTGAGCTTCAGTGATTATTTTACTAAACTAAAATAAATTTTAAATAAAAAAACCACAAAAATGTTTACTGATTCTAAAACAGGATTGTGTAAAAATTCTGGTACAAAAATCCTTTTTTATTTTTAACACAAAAATTCCAGTAATAATAACAGAATGATTGGGCTCTGTGCATAAATGCATAATCCTGAAGTCGTGAGTGAAAATTGTTCCTGAACCACAGTTGCACAAGTAAAGTCATAAAAATTGCACTCATCTTTACTTGCGTGGCAACAAGTATCGTCGGATGAGTTATTATTCCAAAGAACCCTCCATAACTGTTTGCATGCAGGCTCCGGTAGTGGGTCTCGTGGCAACTTTCACCCGAGCTTGTACGTAAAATTTTATTGTGGCGTACAGATTTAAGTTAAGAAATGTGGAATAAGAGTTTGCATTAAACAAAGTGTGTTGATGCTAAAATAACAGTGAAGGAAGGAGTATAGAACAAGGTGGAGCAGAGTTAAAACAAGTTAACATTTTCAGGTATTTAGGGAGTATTTTAAAAGCAGGGGACAAAAATTAAGAGGAGATTGTGAGGACAGCATTGAAATGCACTCTACAGGCATGTGAGGGATCTGGTGTGAAACAAGAAGTTACCAGTATAACTAATGTACGTCCACTTTCCTCTACATGGGTACAAATAATGTTGATGACGTTTTTAAAAGGTTAGATGATAGGTAGGCTTTAATGTCTTGTTGACAGCAATAAAGTTTGCATGGCTTACAGTAACACTACTTTTGTGCAGAATTTGCTGAAAATCTGTTGGATTGGTTCCCAAGATACGGCATAAAAGCCTTATTTTCTCATTTGGCGCTATTGTACATAAAGGCCTAAAAATAGGCTCTGTATAAGCATTTGTGATCCTTCTAATGGATACTGTCAGCACAAAAAATTTGGTTGAATTTAGTTAAGATTGTTAAATAGTTATACCACACTGTTATGTATTGGCAAATTCAATGTTTGTCATAGATACCGCCAGCATATAAAGTTTGGTTGAAGTTGTTTGGGACATATGGTAAACTTAAAATATTTACTTGGCTGTTATTATGAAAATATGTGTACTATCTTACAAAATGGCAGACAAAGAAGACTATGCATTGTCATGTTTGGTGCTTGTAATATACACTGAGGCGACAAAAGTCATGGGATACCTCCTAATATCATGTCGGACCTCCTTTTGCCCGGCGAAGTGCAGCAACTCGACGTGGCATGGACTCAACAATTCGTTGGAAGTCCCAGGCAGAAATATTCAGCCATGCTGCCTCCATAGACGTCCATAATTGCGAAAGTGTTGCAGGTGCTGGAGTTTGTGCACGAACTGACTTCTCGATGTCCCATAAATAATCAATGGGATTCATGTCAAGCGATCTTGGTGGCCAATTCATTCGCTGGAATTGTCCAGAATGTTCTTCAAACCATTCGCGAACAGTTGTGGCCCGGTGACATGGCGCATTGTCATCCATAAAAATTCCCATAGTTTTTTGGGTACATGAAGTCCATGAATGGCTGCAAGTGGTTTCCAAGTAGCTGAACATAACCCTTTCCAGTCAATGATTGGTTCAGTTGAACCAGAGGACCCAGTCCATTCCATGTAAAAACAGCCCACACCATTATGGAGCCACCACCAGCTTGCACAGTTCCTTGTTGACAACTTGGGTCCATGGATTCGTGGGGTCTGCGCCACACTCGAACCCTGCCATCAGCTCTTACCAACTGAAATCGGGACTCATCTGACCAAGCCA